>SJYC01017554.1:0-111974 GCA_006408675.1 Madoqua kirkii | reverse complement strand
GGAGAAGGGGACTACAGAGGATGGCTGGATGGCATCACTGACTCGATGGACGTGAGTCTGAGTGAACTCTGGGAGTTGGTGATGGACAGGGAGGTCTGGTGTGCTGTGATTCATGGGGTCGCAAAGAGTCGGACACGACTGAGTGACTGAACTGAACTGAACTGAACTGATAGTGACAGCTGATGCTCAAAAGGGCTAGCCCAAGAAGATGTTTCAAGAAGTACTCATACTTTTTCAAAGTTTTCATGGAAATAGAAGAAATGATTTTTAGAGTTCGTTACACAAATTTTAACCAAATGAAGTTGCACACAAGAACTTTTAAAAAGAAAAGACGCAAAAGAGATTAAGGGCAATTTGTTCATTATAGTTTAGTCTAGATTTACATTGGAGTGAGGGAGGTTGGATAATATGATTTTTACGTTAATCCATGCTTAGATGAGAATACAGAGTAAAACAAAAATGATTGTACATCCACATGCTTACACATGTGCACGCACATATAGTCTATGTATTTGTATATAAGAAATAGAATCAGCTTTGGAATACTCATAATAATGCCTAATATTACTGAGTGCTTATTACTCTATATGCTTTTCAAACATGGTACATCTCAGTAATTTATCACAATTACTTATTAAAGAGGAACTCTATTTCTCTCTTTTTTACAGTTGAGAAAACTAAGGCACAGAAGTTCAAATTCCAGTTCACAGATTCCGTCCGTGATAGAAGTAGGGTTGGGAACTGGGCATTCCAATTCTAGAACCCATGTTATTACCATGATTTAGTGAAATGGCAGTTAATAATAAAAAGAATTTCATCTGGAATAGGTTTAACATTTATGTTTGAATATAGCTTTGCCTGTTGTTCTGAGAATGTTTACTTCAAAGTAGAATAGTGGAGTCCAAATTGAAGTTAAAAGACTAAACTGATTAGAGAGGAATTATTCTTTTCTTTTTTTAATGGCTGGAAAGAAACCACAGTACTTTCTAGAAGGATGCAAAACACAGTTTAAAGTAAAGTAGGCTTATTTCAGCAAGATTCTATTGAATTCTTGACTAAGAATTAGCTAGTGCTCAGCCCTTGCACTGTGTGTGTGTCTGTGGAGTTCTGAACTCTGCTTTGGAGTCAACCTTATTACTTCCATCTGTGCACTGACAGTTTGAAGGCATCTCATAACTGGCTTTGATTCCTGGGTCAGGAAGATCCTCTGGAGAAGGAAATGGCAACCCAGTCTAGTGTTCTTGCCTGGAGAATCCCACGGACAGAGGAGCCTGGCGGGCTGCAGTCCATGGGGTCACAAGAGTAGGACATGACTTAGTAACTAAACCACCACATAACTGGTTTGTACACAGTTTTACTTTTGCTTTGCCTGTATGGGCACTGACATGTAGGAACTTAGGCCCCTAAACCCTTGCATTGGGTAGGCATGCACTTGGCACCAAGTAACAGGACATCCAGCTCACAGTAGCTTAAACAAACACGGGTTTATTTTTCTCATATAGTAAGAAGTCTGGAGCAAAGCAGCTGCCTGTATTGGTTTAAATGCTCAGTGTTACTAGAGCTGGCATCTCTGCATTGCTCCTACTTTTCCTTCGTGTTTGTGAGATGCAGTTGCAACTCAAAAACATACAAGGCAGGTAATGTAGGGAGCAGGCAGCACCAACCATTTGCTTCAGGAAAGCAAGTCTTCCTAGAAGACCTGTGCTCTTCCTTTCCACCGCTAGCCCCGGCTCATCGATGGTTAGGACCAGCTCATCGCTGGCTGCAAAGCATGCTGGGAGTGTATCTGGCTACAAGGGAGAAGGTGGGTGTTGAGTACCTAATCAATGAAGTTTGCTCTCGCATCTCAATAGACCTTATAATTTAATGAATAACCTGAATTACAGAGTTGTATAATAGATAATCAAAAAACTTTTAAGCTCAGGCGTCGTCAAATTAGACTAAACCGTATATTTTTCTTTTATAACCCTTTTTATAACATGCAGCTTGATCTCTTAAATATTTGGCCCTAAAATCATATTTGAAAATATTCATTTTCACTGTCATGAAGAAATGACTTCTTAAGCAAGAATAAACCTCAATTCAGATCTTTTGCGAGTGGTCTCAAATTCCAAATTGTTGGATTCCAAACTAGTGAGATTTTACTACACTTCACTTATTTGAATAATGTTTATTTCTGCATCTATGCTCACTTGGATGAGATTTACAGAGCAGAACTCAAATAAAATTACCTTTTTCATGGAACTTTTACAAAGTCAGCATTACAATATCATGTTTCAGTTTTGCTCAGTAGCATGCTTTCTTGGAAATACAAAGTGCATTTAAAACAAAATTATGCAGTCTTACTTCAAATAGGAAAATCAACACATATGGGAGTTATGTTTCTACAAAAAGTCAATCTGTAGAATAAGAGAAAAAGTTAAAATAAACTGTGGAAAACAAGCAAATAATGCTTTTTAAGGGTACCTAATAATGAAGAAGAGCAGAGAGATGAAGAACATGGCACCCAAATGCTGGTGGTGGTTCTTTTGGGAGGTAGGATATGGGTTGAGGGGACACGCATCATCCATACTGAGACAGCTTAAATGTGAAAGGGACCCTGTTCATAATTACTCCAGGTTAAGAGATGTAAACTGACATAGCTTCAGGTAAGGCAGAATGGATAGTCACCTTCTTTGGACCTGGCTGGGTGTGACTCCAGGCTCAAAAATTACAGGTTCATTAATTATGAGAAACTTTTAATATTTGTATTGTGTTTTTCTGGAATGTTTTATTTTGTCCAGTTTTGTATTACATGTGTAATTTGTGAAGGAGTCAACCAAGATTTTAAAAATATGGACAATCCTAGGCTTGTACTTTAAAAATATTCAGAAACTCAGTTTTCTTAATCATTGCTACCCCTTCATGTATCTACTTTCATAGCTTATATATTTAATCATTCATTCAATTTGAGTAATACTTATTAAACTATATTATGTAACAGATATTATACTACTATGTCCCTTAATCCTTACGATGACCCCAAAAAGTAAGTATTCTTAGTCCAGTTAAAATAAAAACAACTGCTAAGGTAAATAACTTGCCCCTAAATCGCATGGCTGCTGTGTTGGGGCTTGGAGTCAGACCCAAGTCCAGTGCTTTTTCCCTTGTTGTATGGCTATTTTGAATATTGCTTAACACAAGTTATCTTTATTTTTTTTAAACATGTACTTAAAATATGTGTTGCATTCTTAAATGTGCTTTGGATTACATTTCAGGGCCAAATTATTTTCTTAGAAATGGTTCTCTAATTTTATAATGTTATCACTGGGAAAATAAAAGAGGCTATATAGAATTTTGCTTTACTGCCAACTTCATGGGACAGACATAAGAATTATAAGCCTAGGACTTGAAGACCGAAAAAAGTTAGCAATGCCAAAGCACTGTTGTCATCAATAAAAGATATCTGAAAGCAGGAAAGCAGCTTTGTTTTTAACAAGAGTTCTAAGAACCCCAACCTTTCCCACAGTACAGTACGTTGTAAAATAGATGTGATTAAAACAAGACACTCTGTACCTTGTAGAGGAGTTTAGTTCATTACTCAAGTCACAGAAATATTGTTAAAAGTGACCTAACTTAGAAAGCAAGCACAATGGGAAATATGATAATGATCTCGTCTTTTTCACACCTTTAGATACAAAGTAATTTTTAACAAATTCCAGGACATTTCATTCAGTACTAAAATAAAGATGCCAGAAACAAGTAGCAGCTGTTTAACCAAGTACAACAACCTTGCGGAACTGCTCAGGACAGGAGGCACAGATAAGCTATGCTGATAGGTTGTGAAGTGGCAACATTATTTGTGCTTTTTATTTTGCCGTCAGTCTTGAGTTTTCTATTACCCACCTCTTTTAAATGAGCCTGCTGAAAAATGCAAAATAGCTCAGTTCATTCATTTTCCTTAAATTCCCTTAAAACACGAGAACTGTAATTTGCTAATCATTTTTCATCATTCATGACAATCGCGCACAGAGATATGGTTGGTGAAATGACTGTCTGCGTGGCTGTTATTGTATGAAGAAGATCCGTTTTGGCAATGGAAAAATGTGTTGATCAAGAGCAATTCAGTGCCTCTCAGATCCATATAGGAATGTAGGTCTTGGGAGAGATTTATTTTTATCCTAGAGCAGCTCTCAATTTTCTGTGACAACAATGAAGACTATTGACCTAGATGTTCAAAATACTGGATTAATCCATCCAGTTGGGTGAAGGCCATGGGAGTTGGATAAAAAGGAAACTCTTCACTGTGAGGCTTCAGTTCCGGTGGAAAAGCCTCTGTTGGTGACTTGGTAGTAGTCCAACCAACTGGCATGTATGTTGAACAGTTAGGACTCTGTGATTCTTGACACGTGACTAACCCATAATGCTAATGATGTGCTTGAATAGCACTGAGAGTCCATTCCCTTATTCAGAAGAGTAGGTAGTATTTGTGAGCCATTCCAGTTTGCTAAATGCTTCAGAAATATATATTTCAGTTGATCTCCCAACAAATTTAGGAGGTAGACATTATTATTTCAGTATTATAAGGCAAGAAGCTAAAGTTTGTAGAGGTGAAAGACTCTTGCGTAAAGTCATACAACTAATGAAAAGTGAAAGTGTTAGTCGCTCATCTGTGTCTGACTCTTTGCGACCCCATGGACTGTAGCCCGCCAGGTTCCTCTGTTCGTGGAATTTTCCAGGCAAGAATACTGGAGTGGGTAGCCATTCCCTTCTTCAGTAGATCTTCCTGACTCAGGGATCAAACCCAAGTCTCCTGCATTGCAGGTGGATTCTTGACTGAGCCACTAGGGAAGCCCCAAAACTGATGAACAGCTCAACTAAGTTTGATCTCGGGTTACTGGCTTCCAAATTCATTGTTATCTCCTTCAAATTACACTGCTTCTCAATAGCTAGACACATACCAGAAAATCTTAAGGATGAATGATAGGTTCAAAGGCAGCCAGCAAATGGAAGCCTAAATTAAATTAGTGGGCATGAGGGAGAAGAGGGTCCATAGTCCTTGCATCAACAAGCAATCTGTATAAATAGTATGAGCTCTTGGTAGTAGTTTGTCCAAACCTTCTTTCTCTAGGGGTTCATGTTGGGCTTTCCCCAACTTCTACCAGCTCACTGATGCACCAAACCCCTTGGCTGCCCCTGTGTTATGGGAAACTCCCTTGTCAGTTATGGAGCATGCGTTTCAGATCCTGACTGCTCAAAGTCTCCATTTCAGATCTTTCATTTCTGCCTTCTTCCTCCTATGACTTTTTTTTTTTGGTAGTAATAGAAACCGTGAACATAATGAATGAAAACATGAGCCTCTACTGACAGAGAAGTCCCTTCTGCAACATCTCTGGTGTGACATCCAGTTCTGTCCCATAGCACCTGAGTCTGTGTCTCATCTCTGTCCCTTATTATCCGAGGAGCCTTAGCCCACTTCATCTCTCTAAGCCCTTGCTGAAAAATAGCCAGCCTTGTAGGTGTCACATGAGAGCGATTTTGGATGGTGTAGACGACAGCAGTCTGGAAACTATAAAATGCTCTAAAGATTTAAGATACCAGCTACCCTACAGATACTCATTCCCTACCAAATTGCCCAAAATATATAAAGTAACAGAAGAATCTGAAACTATTTGAGGAGCTCTAATCTCAATGGTAGTGAAAATTCTTGCCCTGGCAGGGTAGGGTCTCTCGTCTCTGCTCCCACAGTATCTTGGGAGATACCCGCTGAATTGTGTCTCTTTACATGTCTGCTTTCCCTACTCTAGAACAAGGATCAACCGTGGTCTTTTTTAGCCACAGTGCTTAACATTCAACGTGGCACACAACAAGCACTCGATAAATGTTTAGTAGTGTGGGTGTGGGTAATGTTTCCTGAGTATGTACTCTAGGTCAGTGTTTTGAGCACCTTACATACAGGAGTATACAGGAAATATTGTGAATTCAGTTCCAGACGACTGCAGTAAGGCCAAGCACACAAATTTTTTCTGGTTTCCCATGCATATAAAATTTATGTTCACACTGTTCTGTAGTCTCTTAAGTGTGTAATTGCATTATGTCTGAAAAATAACGTACACACACACCTTAATTTAAAAAATACTCTGCTAAAAAATGCCAACCATCACCTGAGCTTTCAGCAAGTTATCTTTTTTTAATAGTTGCATCACAGATCACTGATCACAGATCACCATCACAAATATAAGAATAATGAAAAAGTTTGAAATATTGCAAGAATTACCAAAATGTGACCCAGAGACATGAGGTGAGCGAATGCTGTAGGAAAAGTGGCACCAATCGACTTCTCGACACAGAGTTGACAGAAATTTTCAATTTGCAAAAAAAAAAAAAAGGCAAAGTCTATGAAGTACAGTAAAGCAAAGTGTAATAAAATGAAGTATGTCTGTATATTAATTCATTCAATCCTTCCAATAATAAAATCCTCTTCATTTGATTGTTGAAGGAACTGAAGTCCAGGGAATTAAATAACTTGCTTAAAGTCATGCGGTCATTTAGCCATCACTTGAGACTGCTCCTAACTACTATGTTTTTCTGCCTTGCAGACATTAATACTCATTGCAGAAATCTAGACAGTAAAAAAAAGGTGGCTATAAGAAAAATATTATTTCCTTTATGATTTTCTGTATAATCATAATTCTGCCATCTAAACTAGAGGTAACTACACCTCACATGTCTCCGCATTCTGTGGGTAATATTTCGTATTATAGTTGAGTGTATCCTATAAATGTGTAGCTATTTTAAACTTTTATATGCCATAACCCCTTTTAATGACAAAAACACCCTTGCATAAATGGGTGGATCATTGTTTAGACACACTCACTGTCTCCTGTAATTGGGCACTGTATCTTCCCCCCTGTTTTAAATGATTATGTAACAATTTTTTGTGTGTGTGCATACATTTTTTTGTGTGGACTATATTTTTATGTGATTCATAGAAAAGGATATTCTTGAGATTTTTGATACACATGGCCAAATGACTTCCTACAAAGGTAGTATTAATTTACACCCTTTCCAGTAGGATCTGAGTGGGCCTTAGACATTGGAGAGGTTTTTGAAAGAGGAAAGTGCAGAAACTTGAAGATTCTGAGTAAGGAGGAGACAGCCCAGGAAACAGTGAGTTGCCTATTTCAAAGTGTTAAGCGTGGCTGACCTCTAACCCTCCTGCTCTTCACCCACTTAGAAGAAATGGAATTAAACAAAAGCTGCCCAGAGAGGAAGTGGAATTCTGTTGTCTTAGGCTGCACCTCCATTGTCGGAGGATCGCATGGCTTGTTCTTGCTGAGTGCGGCAGGTCATTAGGCCTCAGTTTGTCAGCAGGATGATGACATGGCTTAAATTTCCTGAAGAATAATGAAACACATTTCACAGGCAAAGCCAGCCATCCAGAAAGTATTCTTAGGATCGTCTCTTGTCGTGTGTGCGTGAACACGTGCGTGCTTGTACATGTGTGTATATGGGATGGTGGTGGAGGGGAGGGGCGGTCAGCTTAAGGAGAGTTGCCAGTAAGAGAAACAGCTGATCAAAGGATTCGACTTTGCCATTTTTGCGGGTTTTCCCGAGCTTATTTTGTTAGATTTGGCACACTGCGGCGAATTTAGAGCGCCATGCTGAGGCCTTTTCATTAATACCTGGGAGGCTGTCTCTAGCCCATGGCGCTTCAGTAGAGGAATTAGAGATGTATAATTTACCCAGTGTCTAACTTCGTATCTTGTAAGACCCCAGTTTTAATTATCTGAGAAAAGCATTTACTTTTCTCTGCCTTTATCTTGTGCTCTGAGTGGGTCTCTTTCCCCACCTTCTCCCTCCCTCCTCTTTCTCTTCTCTTTAACTCTCTAGCAATTATGTCTTGACTGCAGGGCAATCATCTTTCCATTCAGGGACTCCATTTTTATTGTTTGTCTTTGCAGTAACTATATTCTCCAGTTTATATCTGTTGGCTTTTTTTAAAATCCCAAAGACTAAGTGTGCGTTGCTTACCTTGGGTAGCAAGAAGAAAATGATCTCTCTCAGTTTCAGAAAAACAGACCTGCCCCCAGTAGGAATGCCAGCCCTGGAAGC
Organism: Madoqua kirkii; assembly: GCA_006408675.1. Lineage (NCBI taxonomy): Eukaryota > Metazoa > Chordata > Mammalia > Artiodactyla > Bovidae > Madoqua > Madoqua kirkii. Next base: position 103,880 of record SJYC01017554.1, on the reverse strand, counting down.
TACCAATTATTTATGCCCTTTGACACAAAGAATAAGAGTCAGCTGGAGAGAACTGGTGGCGTTGTCCCTGGGCATGTGAGAACTTTAAATCTGGCAAGGAGCTGTATAATTAACCCTATGGGTTTCAAAATCAGATAACCCTAAATCAGAGGACTGGCTCCACTTAATAGCTTGTGAATTTGGCAATGATCTCTGCGTCTCAGTTGCTTCATCTGTGAAAGAGGTATAAAGACATTTACCCACCATAGGGTGGCTGGAAGGATTAAATGAGACAAATCGAGTGGACCATCCAGCTCAAGGTCTGCCTGTGTGCTCCATAGATGGTGACTGCAATTATTCTGATAGCTATACCATCACCATTTGTTCGACTCATAAAATTTTTCACTTGCTCTGTCCTATAGTAAGGACTCTTCTTTTCTTCCTGAATGTAGCCTCAATTTTTCTGTTAACCTCAAGAGATGAAAGGGAGGGGATATCTCTTCCCAGCAACCAGTTAACTACTGTGATGAGAATGGCACATTTGATGTGTTTTTCCTCTTTTTGCAATTGTTTGAGAAACAGTTGTTTCCATAGCTCACCCAGTGGTGTTTGATTTGGGGGTCAACTGATCCCTAAAAGGATAGGGAAGACCATGGAAAGCCCAGAGAAAATATTTACAAAGAAGAAAGCATCTAAGCTATAAATATGTATCTAGCTTGTAGAATCGCTTAAACCAGTGCTTTGCCAGCTAGATGCATGGCTGATACATTTTACTCTTACATGCTCAGTCCTAGGATTCATAGTATAAAAACAATACAGTGTTAAAAATAAAAAGGACCTTCCTGAAGATACACATGTCACAACAAGTTGTAGGGCATTAACAGCAGTTCTGTGAAATGTAATTTGAGGCATCTGTTTTCAAAGGATCTTGCCCCAAATCTGTGGCATACTTGATTCAAATCGGCTGCTGTAGTCTCACGTGTCTCCTTGAATTTTTTCTTTCATTGCTTGGTTTGCTTGCACAGTTTTCTTTTCCTTTTCTCAGTGATCAATTTCCTAGTCACACAAAGCATCAAATCTTTTGAAGCCTGGTTTCTTAGTACTTAGCAAAGCTTTCTCTTTCTATTCTGTAATTCTACAGGGTAGAGTGAAAAAGCAAGATTGCTTTAATGTCAGCAAGTAATTTTCTTTCTTTTTTATTTAATTTTTTTTGCAGGGGGGCACATTGTTTGGCTTATGGGATCTTAGTTCCCTGACCCGGAATTGAACCTGGGCCCTTGGTAAGGAAGCGTGGAGTCCTAATAACTGGACCACCAGGGAATTCCCCAGGAATTAATTTTTTGCTGGCTCTGTATCCTTTATCAAGACCTTAGTTCTTAGTTCTTCTGGGTGTTCCACTATTTTACTGCATTGACTGCGGCCCCCGCCCCCACCACTAGCTGGAATGAACTGATCACAGGACAGTCAACTCACTTGATTATAGAACCCAGAGCCGTGGGTTAGGTGTCTGATTTTCGTGTGGGTAACCTACCTTCCTGGCTCCTGCCATCACAGTCTACAGAAATGCTAGTTGGGGCAGGTGGAGAGTGACTTGGGTCCCCTAAAGTCACGCCACCCCACGTGCCACCCACGCCCCCAAGAGGAAGGACTCAAAATGCTTAACCTAATGTAGTAGAGAAATGAGTCCTTTTTTTATATGCAGCCTCTTAGTGGGATGGAAATAATTGCCATTTTTATACATTTCTCTGCTGCTATGTTTTGAATACTTGGTGGTTGGGGTGGTGGGTGGATGGGAGGTACCCTTCCTCTTGTGGGTGAGAAATAACTCTGCAGAAAATGAGTTGAGGGTCAGGCTGTGTGTAAAGAGAAGGCATTTCAGACTCAGGACTCAACTCAGCTTGTTCTGGAAGGAGACAGCACAAATGCTCTGCGTAAAGAGAAAACGGGGTTGGGGGGATTAGTTACTGCTCATTATTTGATGGTTGGAGGTGGGAAGTCTGGAGAGAGACTGTCAAAAATAGTAATATTATCTAACCTTTCCTCAGCAGCTACTGTGTCTCAGGGCCTGTTCTAAATGTTTCCTGCGTGTTGACTCATTGAATGTTCACAACCTTTATAGGTGTTATTATACTTGTATGTATATCTGTGTGTTGAGGTCAAATTCACAGAACATAAAATAAAGCATTTGAAAGTGAGCAGTACAGTGACATTCACCATGGTATGCAACCACCCCCTCCGCCTAGTTCTAGAACACTTTCACCACCTGGAAAGGAAACGCTGTGCCCTGTACTGTGTTTGCTTCCGAGGGCTGCGGCAGCAAAGTACCACAAACTAGGATGGCTTAGAACAACAGTCTGGGGCTCCTAAATAATGTGTCTTCGCAACTGGGCTCCCTCTAAGACTTTGTTTTTGACTAGAGGATAATTACTTTACAGTACTCTGATGGTTTTTGCCATATAGCAGTATGAACCAGGGAGAAGGCAATGGCACCCCACTCCAGTACTCTTGCCTGGAAAACCCTATGGACGGAGGAGCTTGGTAGGCTGCAGTCCATAGCGTCGCTGAGTTGGACACAACTGAGCGACTTCACTTTCACCTTTCTCTTTCATGCACTGAAGAAGGAAATGGCAACCCATTCCAGTGTTCTTGCCTAGAGAATCCCAGGAACGGGGGAGCCTGGTGGGCTGCCATCTATGGTGTCATACAGAGTCGGACACGACTGAAGTGACTTAGCAGCAGCAGCAGTATGAACCGGCTACAGGCACAGACGTGTCCCCTCCCTCCTGAATCCCCTCCCTCTCCCTCTCCACCCCACCCCTCCAGGTGGTCACAGAGCACTGGCTTTGGGTGCCCTGCGCCAGACAGCAGACTCCCCCTGGCTGTCTTACATATGGTGATGGATGTGCTTCAGTGCTATTGTCTCAAATCACCCCACTCTCTCTAAGACTGTGAATGGAGCCTTCCTTGCCTCTCTCAGCAGCTAGTGCAGCCAGAAGCCCTTGGTGGCCCTTGGTTTCTGCTGCATCAGTCCAGTCTCTGCCTCCCACTGCTCACAGAATTCTTCCTGTGTATCTTTATGTTGTCTTTCCTCTATGTGTCTGTCTCTATGTCCAAATTTCCCCTTTCTATAAGGACACCAGTTGTATGCTGGATCAGGGCCACCTGAGTGAATTTGTTGATCTTAATCTCCTCTGTAAAAACTCTCTTTCCAAATCAGATCATCTTCTGAGTTACTGGGGGTTCGGTCTTCGATACCTCTTTTCGAGAGCACACAATTCAACCTATAATACCTCGTAAGCAGTTGCTCCTCATTCCCCTCTCCTCCAGCCCCCGCAACCCCCAGTCTGCAGCCTGTTTCTGTGGGCATTCTTATGAAGGAAATCAGATGGTATGTGACTTTCTGTGTCTAGCTTCTCTCACACAGCATAATGCTTCAGAAGTCCATCCATGTGTCGCCTGTATCAACACTTATTCCCCCTTATGGGTGAGTAATATTATCTTGTTTTTCAAATGAAAAAACTAAGGCACATAAAGGCTATTTAATGCATCCAGGATGACACAGGAAGGAGATGTCAGAGGCGGGATCTGGACCCACAAGACCACCTGAAAAGCCTGTGTGTCCTTGAGAAGCATTGCCTCTAAGGAGTGCAGGGGGAGATGAGCACAGGGAGGAGCAGACCGGGAGTCAGGAGCAGCGCATGCCAAGGGCCTCTTAAGCAGGGCACCTGGTGTTCAGTTTTCGGTTCTTTCCTAACCCATGCTATGCACCCTGCTTCTCCATTCTTCCCAAACCTGCAGTAAACTCTTCCTCCCTGTCCTCCTTGGTATCAAGTCTGCCTTGAGGAAATAATGAAGGGTGGCATCCAGAGTGGAGACAGGAATTTGGACTAAACCTACATGGGAAAAGAATTTGAAAAAGAGTAGATACACGTATATGTACAACTGAATCACTTAGCTGTACACCTGAAACGGACACAGCAGTCTTAATCAACTGTGCTACAATATAAAATAAAAATATTTTTAAATGACTTGGAAAATGTAAGCTCTGGATGTTTTAAAAATTCATGGATGTCTGACTAAGCTGTTTTATTTAAGTATTATGGGAGAGTAGGACCTTGGGGGTGAGGGAGAGCTGCAGGGTTTAAGGGAAGACTCTTGAGAGTCCCTTAGACTGCAAAGAGATCCAACCAGTCCATTCTGAAGGAGATCAACCAGTCCATTCTGGGATTTCTTTGGAAGGAATGATGCTAAAGCTGAAACTCCAGTACTTTGGCCACCTCATGCAAAGAGTTGACTCACTGGAAAAGACTCTGATGCTGGGAGGGATTGGGGGCAGGAGGAGAAGGGGACGACAGAGGATGAGATGGCTGGATGGCATCACTGACTCGATGGGTGCGAGTCTGAGTGAATTCCGGGAGTTGGTGATGGACAAGGAGGCCTGGTGTGCTGTGATTCATGGGGTTGCAAAGAGTCGGACACGACCGAACTGAACTGAACTGAACATAGGTTGGATGGCATCATTGACTCAACGAACTTGAGTTTGAGCAAGCTCTGGGAGATGGTGATGGACAGGGAAACCTGGCATGCTGCAGTCCACGGGATTGCAAAGAGTTGGCCATAACTGAGAGACTGAACAACAGCAACTATATAGTTTTGTGCAATTATCTTGATGTCCTCCAGAATATTTGATGTAACAAAACTAATCCTATCACTCTCACTACCTGTACCCACCATAGCCCCTTCACCTCTCCTTGGGTGAGTGGACCCTAAAATGGGATGTGCCGCGAGAGAAGATGTACAAATTGTTTCTGTGCCAGGTCAGTTCCAGAACAGTCCAAAATCTTTAAAAATTGTGAGGGCCAGTTTGCCAAGCCAGAGAGCTGTGGTTCTCGGCATGCAAGGCAAGACTGGATCTGAGTCCTTTCCGGGATGAAGGCGGCGTCCTGGTTTCCTGGGGCTGCAGCAGAAGCTCATTCTGTCACTGTTCTGGGGGCCAAGCAGGGAATCAGCAAGAGCCATTGGAGGGACTGGAAGGAGAGCCTGTTCCCCTCAGGCCTGAGTGGTCAGGGTCTAGTGATTCCTCTAAGTATTCAGTGACGGGAGGATCACAGTCATCCTTCAATATCCACCAGGGGTTGGTTCCAGGACCCCAAGGACACCCAATCCACAGATGCTCCAGTCCCTTACATAAAACGGGACTCAGTTCAGTTAAGTCGCTCATTGCGCAATTATCTTGATGTCCTCCAGAATATTTGATGTAACAAAACTAATCCTATCACTCTCACTACCTGTACCCACCATAGCCCCTTCACCTCTCCTTGGGTGAGTGGACCCTAAAATGGGATGTGCCGCGAGAGAAGATGTACAAATTGTTTCTGTGCCAGGTCAGTTCCAGAACAGTCCAAAATCTTTAAAAATTGTGAGGGCCAGTTTGCCAAGCCAGAGAGCTGTGGTTCTCGGCATGCAAGGCAAGACTGGATCTGAGTCCTTTCCGGGATGAAGGCGGCGTCCTGGTTTCCTGGGGCTGCAGCAGAAGCTCATTCTGTCACTGTTCTGGGGGCCAAGCAGGGAATCAGCAAGAGCCATTGGAGGGACTGGAAGGAGAGCCTGTTCCCCTCAGGCCTGAGTGGTCAGGGTCTAGTGATTCCTCTAAGTATTCAGTGACGGGAGGATCACAGTCATCCTTCAATATCCACCAGGGGTTGGTTCCAGGACCCCAAGGACACCCAATCCACAGATGCTCCAGTCCCTTACATAAAACGGGACTCAGTTCAGTTAAGTCGCTCAGTTGTGTCTGACTCTGTGACCCCATGGACTGCAGCGTGCCAGGCTTCCCTGTCCATCATCAACTCCCAGAGCTTACTCAAACTCATGTCAGTGATGCCATCCAACCATCGCATCCTCTGTTGTCCCCTTCTCCTGCCTTCAGTTTTTCCCAGCATCAGGGTCTTAAGTGTTGGTATATAACCTATGCACTCCTCCCGCACACTTTAAATCATCTCTAGATTTCTTATAATACCTAATCCAATGTAAATGCTATGTGAATAATCATAGACACAATGCAACTGCTATGTAAATATTTATCAGAGTGTGACAAATTCAAGTTCTGCTTTTTGGAACTTTTTGGAATTTTTTTTTAAAAACATTTTTGATCCACGGACAGTGGATACATTGGTCTGACCACATTTGACTGCTGCTGCCCCTGCTGACAACTTGCGCTATGAGCTTCAGCTCTGGGGAGTCCCTGGGGCCACGAAGACATAGAGTCGTTGCAGTCAGAAGGACCCATGAGGTCTGGGGGGTTGGGTGGATGTGAAACACCTGCTGGAAACAGAGCTTGGCGGTCGGGGCCACTGTGGAGTGTAGACTGAATGGTCTGAATGTTCTTGTGGTTGCTACCTCAGTGGCTTGTCATCTATGACATTGTGTAAATCTATATGCTTTTATCTTGTGATAATACTGGGCAGTTTTTTGCAAAATAAAAAAGAAAAGAAAACCCCCAACCCAAACTCTTCCTGCAGCCTTGGCCTTTAGAAAAAAAGTGCATGTTGAATGAAAAATTCAGTACTAGGTATCCTTTGTTCAAAAATATTGATGGATGTGAAACTTGTTAACGTTTGTCAGATGCTCTTGGGGCTGTAATAATAGCACTGACCACAGGTAAACTCAAAAGACAAAATCTCATGAAAAAGCATCACCATCTATTTAAAAAAAATTAGTAATTCTTAAAGATAGTTATGCCTGATGAAAACGATTTCACATGTGTAGTAGTGTTTTTATAGCACTCTGAGAAGTTTGACTCTTCAGTTAGGTAAAATGATTATTCTTTCAGATTAGTTCTGCTTAATTTTGACATCATCTTTTCTGGTGCTCATAGGAAAAGTAAAGGGAAATTTGTGAAATGGGCCCACTAGCTAAAAAATGTCACAAACATTTAAATGATGTAGTTTTATATCCATTTCTTCCAGAAAAAGTCAGTTAATTTAAATAATGGCTTGTTATTATTATTTTTTAAAATCCAGTTCATGGGCCCAAAGCTTTTGAAAGATCATTCTGTCAAAGATTAAAGCATCTGATATTATCATAGTTTATCACTTCACTTAAAAATAATTCGACAGTGAAGATGCTGGTGGTACTAAAAATACCAGCTTCAGTGGAGCCCAGCATAATGGGAAAAAATAGTGTTATTACTAAATTAAGAAATCTGTGAAGCAAAAATGTATTTGGAATTAGCTGTAGTGCATTCAGAGATCAAAACTGCATCCAAACAAGCTGTGAGAGTCTACCAACAAAGTAGAAGCTATGGTTGACAGACATTGTAAATATTTTTATTTATACACAGAGAAACCGAACTACAAAATATTGGTGATAGAGCTGATGTAGAATTAAAAAGTGCTTCAGCCTGGCAGTATGTGCTTTTTTTTCCTACATGTTCTTAGATTTTAGAAATGTTGGACCTCTGAAGTGCTGTTTTATAAATCAACTCAAGAATAATACAATACATAATGACTTTCTACTTGAATTTTTTTTTAAACAAATGAGTCCTCAAAATGTTGTTTGCCTCTTACTTAAAATAAGTTGGTAATCTTTTCTCAAGTATTCAAGGAATGGTGAGCCAAAAGACCAGCTCTGGAAACTTTTAGGAAACTAATTATTGAAAACAAGATTTGTACCTACAAAAACAAAGAAGGAATTGAAGCAATCAAATAATTTAAAATTTGAGAGTAAATACTTATGCTTTGAGATATCTTATTTATGAGAAGAATATCTGGGTGGAGCTCTTAAATTTAACGGGGCTTCTCTGATAGCTCAGTTGGTAAAGAATCTGCCTACAATGCAGGAGACCCCAGTTTGATTCCTGGGTCAGGAAGATTCCCTGGAGAAGGGAAAGGCTACCCACTCCAGTATTCTGGACTTGGGCTTGAAGAGTTGGACATGCCTGAGCAACTTTCACATTTACTTTGCTTATACTTAACTGGATGAGTTTATATTCTGTACTGGAATGGAATGAAATTGTGAAGTCTGTGACTTTGTAGCATCTAAATTTGGCAAAATCATAAATAGAGATAACTTACTTGATGAGTTTCATCTCATAAAATATTTGTCGCAGTTTCCATGAATGACAAAAGGATGACAGCTGTGAAAAAATTGGGACTGAAATAGTGACACATTTCAATTTAAAAAGATAGAATTGGGAATATTTTCCATTTATCAGAATTACTTCTTCACTTACCAGATACCTCAGCACCTGTAGAAAGAATATTTTTCTTAATTAGAGATACTATAGTCAACTGGGAAGAGTTATTTTGTTACTAACCAGAGTTCTTAGCCTCCTCAGTCAATAGAAATCGATAAGAGGTAGGACAGGAAATTCAGACAAGGCTTTCCTGGGGCCCCTGCTGCAGCCAACAGATGGAGAACAAGGAACAAATCCCCTTGTTTGCTTGCTCACCCCCTCGCTGAGCAGGGGTGAGGTGGTTCCTTTTATGGGGTGAAGGTAGGGGTGTGTCCAAGGGTCCAGCACAGGGGATAGCTTGGGTGGTCTGCCTGCCCCTTGGGTGGTGTTGGGTGCAGGGGGCCGGCCCAGTACCCTGCTTTTGCAGTGGCAGCTGGTCTTTTGGTCTTTTTGTATCTTGCTGTCCATAAGTTGCCCTAACTGCATATGCTGGCGGCTGTTTTCAGTCCCATGTTATTTCTTTGTATTTTATTGTTCAAGGAGATGTTTTTCCAGGTACAAGCGCTGCAGCAAAGGGACCCAGGTCCCAGGTCCCAAACCCATCTCAAATCGATGGTCAGTAAGTTTTTTGAGGAAAAAGTTGCTGCATTGCATGTGGGATCTTAGTTCCCTGACCAGGGATGGAATCCACACTCTTTGCAGTGGAATTACGGAATTTTAACTGCTGGACTGCCAGGAAATTCCAACAATTTTAAAGCTCAACATGAAATGCAAGTTTGAAAAGATTGCAGGCAATTTTATGAAAAAATAGAAATATTTTTGTTAAATGTTAAAAATTCATTGTTTAGAAAAATACCTGTTCCATAGTATTATATATAGATTTGACTTTAGAATTTATTACAAAAAATGTTTATGAATAAGATTATTCTGCTTATGTTATGAGTTATGTTAAGAGTTATGTTTAACTCTTTAGATCTAAATAATTTTAAATGTTTTGTATGAGTAGATGCTGGTTTTTTTTAATTTTTAGAAATGATTTTATTTTTGAAAATAATTTTTGGCTGAAATTATTTTATGGGCCTACCGTTATGATAAAACCAAATTGGCAATCTATGAATGCATACTTAAACATATATTTTTTAAATACTTAAAGCATATTTTTCTCTCATTCACTTTCAAAATTGTCCCCAGTGTGGATTATAAATTACATAGTTACATAGTAGTTAAAAACAGATGCCTATTTTTAGTGTTTTTGTTTTTTTTTTAATCCTGCTGTCTCATTTATAACTTGTGGCAATGTTCCACAGTTATCCATCCATTTCCGGCTTCCTGAACACCAGGAAGAGAAGACTGATTACTGCTTCCATGATTAGGAAGTAGCTTGTGCATCGAGCATCGGATGGTCCCACCAGCTCCTTCCCCCGTTCACTTTGACTTTTCTCTCCCCAAAGCCACACCATTCAGTGCCTTCCACCTCTCCCTCGGCCAGCCCTGGGTTGAGTCAGTGAGCATTTAAAAAGCTGTTTATTTTGTTTTCGTAATTATATTTGCTTTCATTGTGTATCTTTAACAAATCATTTTCTTGTTTATTTACATTGCAGTACATAGTTCCTTTCTGTGAAGAAGGAAAATTTAATTCTTTCAGTATTGTAGCATTCCGCACACAAGCGTATTCACTAATGAGTTCATTAAGAGTCGAATAATTAGGTAATTGGTATATTAAATGCCCTATATCATGCAGAAATCCACAGTGAGTTGTTTCATAGGCGATTAGAAATATAGGTAATACAGGGAACACATTGTAACTTTCCCCTTTAATGTAAAAGAATATGGGCTTCTGCTGCCCACAAATCTCTACCCAGTGGAATTTCAGGTACGGATTAGACTCAGATAACAGGGGCCATCTGTATCTACTGAATGGTTTTATTTTTTCCCCAGCTTTACTGAATCATAATTGGCATATAACACTGGGTCAGCTTAAGGTGTCCGGTGTGTTGATTAGACGCCCTTATACACTGCGAATGCTCACCACCATAGGTCACACTGAGGGACTGTTTAAGATGCCAGGCACTCTCAGCCCTGGGGACTCAACAGCGAACACACTGTCTTTGTCCTTGTAGAGCTTTGGTAGCCGAGAGAAGGACGTGAAAATAAACAAATAATATAAACTGGCAGGTGGAGATGCGTGTTAAAGAGAAAAATGAACCAAGTGAGGGAGGTGCTGATTTATTTAGGCTGAGAAACGCTTCAGTGGAGAGACAGAGTGAGGTGGTGAAGCAAGCCATTGGCATATCTAGGGGAAGGGTCGCTGGGCTAGGAGGATGCCTGGGGGCTAGAGGAAGAGGGGAGGGGAGGAGAGGACAGAGGGTGTCCTCCTCCTCTGTCCTTGGAGATCTTGGAGGACCTTGGAGGCCTGAGTAAGGACTTTGGATTTTACCCTCAGTGAGATGGGAACTCTGAAAAGATGGGAATACCAGACCACCTGACCTGTCTCTTGAGAAATCTGTATGCAGGTCAGGAAGCAACAGTTAGAACTGGACATGGAACAGACTGGTTCCAAATAGGAAAAGGAATACATCAAGGCTGTATATTGTCACCCTGCTTATTTAACTTATATGCAGAGTACATCATGAGAAGCACTGGGCTGGAGGAAGCACAAGCTGGAATCAAGATTGCTGGGAGAATTATCAATCACCTCACATATGCAGATGACACCACTCTTATGGCAGAAAGTGAAGAAGAGCTAAAGAGCCTCTTGATGAAGGTGAAAGAGGAGAGTGAAAAAACTGGCTTAAAGCTCAACATTCAGAAAATTAAGATCATGGCATCCAGGCTGAGTTGGCAACTGGACGGAGACGGCAATGGCAACCCACTCCAGTACTCCTGCCAGGAAGGTCCCATGGATAGAGGAGCCTGGTAAGCTGCAGTCCACGGGATCGCTAAGAGTTGGACACGACTGAGCGACTTCACTTTCACTTTTCACTCTCAAGCATTGGAGAAGGAAATGGCAACCCACTCCAGTATTCTTGCTTGGAGAATCCCAGGGACGGGAGAGCCAGCTGGGCTGCCGCCTATGGGGTCGCACAGAGTCGGACACGACTGAAGAAGAAAGTGAAGAAGAGCTAAAGAGCCTCTTGATGAAGGTGAAAGAGGAGAGTGAAAAAACTGGCTTAAAGCTCAACATTCAGAAAATTAAGATCATGGCATCCAGGCTGAGTTGGCAACTGGACGGAGACGGCAATGGCAACCCACTCCAGTACTCCTGCCAGGAAGGTCCCATGGATAGAGGAGCCTGGTAAGCTGCAGTCCACGGGATCGCTAAGAGTTGGACACGACTGAGCGACTTCACTTTCACTTTTCACTCTCAAGCATTGGAGAAGGAAATGGCAACCCACTCCAGTATTCTTGCTTGGAGAATCCCAGGGACGGGAGAGCCAGCTGGGCTGCCGCCTATGGGGTTGCACAGAGTCGGACACGACTGAAGTGACTTAGCAGCAGCAGCAGCAGTCCCATCACTTCATGGCAAATAGATGTGGAAACAGTGGCTGACTTTATTTTTCTGGGCTCCTAAATCACTGCAGGTGGAGATTGCAGCATGAAATTAAAAGACACTTACTCCTTTGAAGGAAAGTTATGACCAGCCTAGACAGCATATTAAAAAGCAGAGACATTACTTTGTCAACAAAGGTCCATCTAGTCAAGGCTATGGTTTTTCCTGTGGTCATGTATGATGTGAGAGTTGGACTATAAAGAAAGCTGAGCACCAAAGAATGGATGTTTTTGAACTGTGGTGTTGGAGAAGACTCTTAAAAGTCCCTTGGACTGCAAGGAGATCCAGTCAGTCCATCCAAAAGGAGATCAGTCCTGAGTGTTCATTGGAAAGACTGATGTTGAAGCTGAAACTCCAATACTTTGGCCACCTGATGGGAAGAGCTGACTCATTTGAAAAGACCCTGATGCTGGGAAAGATTGAGAGTGGGAGGAGAAGGGGACGACAGAGGATGAGATGGTTGGATGGCATCACCGACTCAATGGACATGGGTTTGGGTAGACTCCAGCAGTTGGTAATGGACAGGGAGGCCTGGCATGCTGCGGTTCATGGAGTAGCAAAAAGTCAGACATGACTGAGCGACTGAACTGAACTGAGATAGAAAATCACTGAAAGATTTGAGCAGAGGGATGATATAGCTTAGGCTTCCTAGGTGGTGCTAGCGGTAAAGAACCTGTCTGCCAATGCGGGAGATACAAGAGCCGCAGGTTTCATCCCTGGGTCCAGAAGATCTCCTGGAGGAGGGCACGACAACCCACTTCACTATTCTTGCCTGGAGAATCCCATGAGAGAGGAGCCTGGCGGGCTATAATCCATGGGGTTGCAAAGAGTTGGACACGAGTAAATGGACTTAGCGTAAAGCACACACATGATACAGCTTAGATTTGCAAAGGATCATTCTGGCTGTGGTATAGCAACAAACAAACAAACAAACAAACCCTCATAGTATGTGCATGTGTGCACATCTGCTTGTGTATGTCCATGTATGTGTGTGCGCGTGATGGGGCACAGAAGGCTAGAAATGGGCAGCCAGTGAGAAGACTCTTGCCAAGGTCCAGACGACACACAATGAAGGCTTAGGCTGGTCTCACAGGGAGTGGTAAGAAACAGCAGATATATTTGGAGAACAAGGCTGAAATGATTTGTGATGAAGTGGAGGCAGGAGAAACTTGAAGCCTTTTGGCCTGTGTATGAGAAAGGAAGGAGTTGCCATCTTGCTGAGCAGGGGGAGGTGGAGAGAGAAGCACGTTTAGCTGGGCCGGGGTCGAGGATGCCAGAGTTTGGTTTCCAAAGTACTAAACTGGAGTAGCCTCTAAGACATCCCAATGGAAATGGAGTGGTTGATTACTTATCTCCCTAAGCCTGGTTACTTCATCCGAAGACTGGACCTGTTAATAATACCCACCTACTCCACCAGAGGATTACTGGGAGGGTGAAGAGTTATGAGGTTTAAAGTACTTTGCCAGAGCTCATAGTAACCACTCAAAGTTACTGTCACGAATATCCTTGATTAATTCACATTTTCTGAGAAAATGAATACAGAAAGGAAATACCACATACTTGAATGTAACACAGTCCATCCCTAGAGTCAGAGAATGGGAGCCAGAAGTGATCTTTAGTCTCCAATAATTCCAACCCTCCTCTTATAGATGGGAAGACTGATGGATGGCCAGGGAGCAGGAAGGCTCGTGGTGATTCTGGAATCGGGATCCGAAATCCAGGGCCACTGCCCCTGAGGTCTGCAGTCCTCCCATGACACAGTACTTCCCACAGAACATCCCCCCCACCCACCACTCCGCCCGCCCCGAGTCTCAATTTTAAACATGTTTGCTAAAAACCCAAGATGTTTAATGCTTAGCCAGGATCCTCAGAGGTTTACTCTTCACAGAGCAGTGGGGATGGTACTGTGGTGAGGTTCACACCACCCCTTCTTCAGAAGTGTGAGATGCAGGAGGAGTGATCAAACCCATCATAAACTCCAGGGGACCAGGCCTCAGCATCCACCCGTGCATGTGAGGCTCTTTTCTTGGGTGAAAATATCCCAGGATGGGGAGGGAGATGGCAGGAGGGTTCAGGAGGGAGAAGAAATATGCATACCTGTGGCTGACTTGTGTTGATGTATGGCAGAGGCCAACACAGTATTATAAAGCAATTATCCTCCAATATTAAAAAAAATAGAGGAAAAAAGATATCTCAGGATCCAGCTTTCTAAGTCACCTGGGCTGGTCCAGCCAGAGGGACCTGGAGGACCAGAGAGATGTATCTAGAAAAGTCAGTGCTCCCGAGAGGTTTCTTTGCTTCTCATCTCACCATATTTCCTCTTGCCCTCCACCAACTTCCGGGTTAACGCTGCTCAGAAATCACACGTGTCTGATCATTTCCATTCATCTTCAGATGGTGATTAATGCATAGTTTATTCTCGAGCCCTTTCGAGAGGCTGCAGTTCCTGCAGAGGGGCTTTGTGGCAGGCCTGGACATGAGGGCAGCAGACCCTTTTCCAGTAGAGCCTCAGCGGCTGCGAGTGCTGGGGCGTGGGCGTGGGGGGTGAGTGCTCAGGGCCCTAACTCTTCCCAAAGTGGGGACCTTCCACCACTGAACCAGAGGAACCGACCAACCCTTTGTCCATGGAAAGCGCTCAGCGGATCATGCTGACAGTCTAAAGGGGCTTTCCTCCCTCCAGAAACTCTAAGCCCCGCCTTGTAGTTTAGCCCCGTGCATCTTGGGGAGTGGGAAGGTGGCAGGCAGCAGGCCCTAGCCGGTGCAGATGGAGCTAGAGAGGCTCAGAGCCCGCAACGCTGCTTCCCTATCCAGCATCCTTTCTCCCCTCTCCCTTGGTGACAAGCGCTAATTTTGTTTGTTGCAGGAATGTTGCAAATTCCTAATGAGTCTGTGAGATGCAAGATAAGCCTACTGAATGAAGCTTCAGGAGAACTCTTGCATTTCTGATTTTTGTTTTTAAAAAGCACAGGGTCTGGAGTAGGAATTTTGATCCTGAAAATGAGAGTCCCAGACCAAGGATGGCAAAGCAGAGGGACACAGGAGCGTGGGACCTGGCCATCACTGAGGGTGTGCTGTCCCAGGTCCCCCCTCAGACCTCTCGTTGGGTGAGAAGACATCACCCTCTTGTACCTTCTTTGCCATGTGTTATGCCTGATCCTTCAGGGATGTTCTGTCCTCTTCCACCTTCTGAGTCCTTTCACTGGGCAAACAGCTCTTGAAATTTCACATTGTTTCTGACCCAAACCTTCCACTGGGCAATACCCAAATGGCTATTTCTTTCCTTTTCTTGTCTTTCTTCCCCCTCCCCTGCCAATGACCTAATCAGTGATTATCATTGTGGATATCTGAGAATGGATACAAATGAAGGAGAGAGGAGTAGAGGGCTACTGGAGTGGGAGAAAAAGGCCCCAGAGAACGGAAATCATCAAAAACAAAGCCTGGAGATACAGCTTAAAGAGCTTCATCATTATTAATTTAGGAAGCTTAAAGAGGGTTGGCGACAAGAAAAGGGCAGTAAAAAAAAAAAAAAAATCCTAGTGATGAGCCTGCCAGGCAGAAGATGGTCCAGTCCTTCTGAGAGCCAGGCGGATCCCAGGCCCCTCACTTCCTGTGTTCCGCCGCTGGGTCGAGGCGTGGGGGGAGTGCATGGTGCTGGCCGCAGGCCTCAGGGGGCAGAGGCACAGAGCAGCCCTACAGAGGCTGCCCCACCCACTGTGGGCTGCCGGCTGGGCTTGAGCAGGCTCAGTGGTGCTGGGTAGTCTTGTGGGGCACGTCTGATGGAATATGAAGACTATTGAATCATGGGTCTGGCCTGGACATTGACCCGTCAGAATGGAAATCGCCTGCCATGCTAAATCCGGGTGCAGGCAGGCGCCCTCTGCATTAAACCTGGCCTGTTTTGTAAAGATGCTGGGTTGTTGGAGAGGAGTGGGCACAGGTTTTAGGAGAGGAGTGGGCACAGCTTGAGGCAGTGGCTGGGAGATGGCTGGGGAGGGATTTTCTTGGTCAACCAATATGTAGCATTTCAACATCTTAACAGTGAGTCCAGTTGCACTGGTGCACACTGGCTGAATTCCCGCCTTGGAGCATCATCCCTGTAATTTGTGCTTCTTTGAGGACTGAACCACATTTGAGCCATGACATAGCATAGGATCTCTTTGGTGGAATCCCTCACTGGCTCTGCTGGAGAAAGTTAATTAGGCAGCATAGGTGACGATTTCCAAGAGCCTGAGGGTCAAGCAGTACCAAGGCTAGTTACCCTTGACCTTTCTGACTTTTCCAAATGTGTTTTTCCCAGTGGGGTGGGGGGCACTCTGCCTTCCCTCCACCAAAGACAGCCAAAGACAGCCCTCTTTGGTCTCCTTCCCTCTTGGAGCTCTTATTCTTGATTCCCTGGCAGGTCCCGGGGAACTTTAATCAAAGGCAAGGGGAAGGCAGCTCATGGGTCGTCATTAGGATGATCGGATGTGAAATGACCACTGGATTGTTTTCATTTCTCCCAGACAGCAGCCTGGTGTTCCGTGCTGGCAGCTCATTAGAGGATGTCACTGAGAAATGCAAAATAGCCCTATTCCAGCACCATCGGCCCCTTTCTAATTCCCTCAGCACAGGACATGAGAGCTGGAGCATGCTAATCTGAGCTCATCACCTGGGCAGTGGAGTTGTTACTGGGCTCACTCAGAGGTGGCTGCAGGGCTTTCAGGCACTTTTTTTTTTTTTTTGCACACAGCAGGTATATTTCCACAATATATACGTCTATGAGATATCTCTCTACCTCTCCTTCTACATCATTTGCCTACCTTGTTCCCGAAAGGATTTACGGCCAGTTTCAACCTGACAGATTGTTGTTTAGTCACTGAGTCGTGTCCTGTATCTCTTTTGTGACCCATGGACTGTAGCCCACCAGGCTCTTCTGTCCATGGGATTTCCCAGGCACAAGTACAGGAATGGGTTGCCATTTCCTCCTCCAGGGGATCTTCCTGACCCAGGGATTGAGCCTGCATCTCCTGCATTGGCAGGCAGATTCTTTATCACTGTGCCACCTGGGAAGCCCTTCAACCTGACATTCTTCAGCTTAAACCTGAGCTAGGCAGCTCTTTAAGAAAAGAGAAAATAGGAGATAACAATTCCCTTGGTAAAACAATTCTTGACTTTAAACAAATGATATACTTTCTGACTTTTCAATGTGATTTAAGCTACTTAAATTTATGATAAAATAAGAAGCCCTTTATTGCAGCAAAGAGCATTCTGTACGGCCTCACAGTGCTTCTCATTTTTTCTCCTAAAATACCTTGATGGCTGAGGACCCCAGGGTCTAGAGGTAGCTCGGCGGGAACTACAGTGAGTAGAGATTTCCTCAAGGTCACATAGTCTAAGTGTAAGTGTACTCTAGCATCCTGTTCCATAGCCTGTCTGTTGAATAGGAAGTTTGTACCTGGCCTGTGATACTGCAGAGGTTCCACTCATCCGCCCAGACTCCCGGTGGGGCTGACACTCCTCCCCAAGATCCGCCAGGCTTGCCTGGCACCTCTGCCTGTGAGGCTTGTTTTTCCATCTGCAACCCAGGAGAAGGGGAATGGGAAAGTCTCAGCCTTGGAGAGACCAGTGGCCTGGAGTTCAGACCAACTCTGGCATTTCTAGGCTTTCTTGGCTACCAGAATCCAGACTTCCTTCTCCTCAACATTGGATTCTCAGGACAGTCTGTTCCATTTCTGGGCCTGACGACCCAAAGAGAGGATCTGGAAATGCAGGTGGATGTGTTGCCAGCTTTCAAAAACTTCTAATGGCTTTAGGTTTGAGTTGGGGTGAAACCTCTTTCTTGGGTACAGTTGACCCTTGGACAAGATGAGTTTGAACTGTGTGGGTCACTGATCCATGAATTTCTTTCACTAAATACCTGTTACAGTGCTGCATGATCTGGGGATTGGTTGAATCTGTGCATGTGGAACCACATACACTGAAGGCTGATTGAAGAGTTAAACTTGGATTTCCAACTGTGCAGAGGATTGGTATTCAAGGGTCAACTGTAGAAATATTTCTACGTGTAAAATAGGTCAGAGAGAAATAAAATATTACAAGGGCTATTTATGTCTTAACATGCATAATTAGATAGTGATTGCTAAATACAATGGATTCCTTCCATTGTAAGGAAGCAAGGTTCCTAGGAGAAGTGGCTGATTTCAGTCCAGGGGAATAAATATACAAGATGACCCTAGAGGATCTTGTCATCGTGAAATGTAAGCAAACTTTTCAAGACTACGGAAAGACTCAGAAGCCCACCTGAATAAGCTCCACATATCCAAAGATGAGACAATTTAGGCATCAGAAAAGATAATCACTCAAGTGGTTGGAACCCACTCAGTTCCTTTATACTTCAAGTTATACATGATTCTTATAAGAAAAAAACTTGCTGGTCAGCTTTGGAAGAGTGTAGGAAATGACCTTATTATTTTGAAAACTGGTAAATGAAAGAATTAAACATTAGCTTACATTTACTCTATGGATCCTATCTCAGGGAAACCAAATAGTTGATTAGGAAGTTTTTCTTTATCCCAGTGTTAGTGCTAATAAATAAAAAATGAATGATGAAATTTAAAATGTAACATTTTGCACCTCCCCCCTGAGTAAATGGATCCAGGCCAGGATGTCTCAACTTTGGACTATTGATGTTTGGGGCCAGAAGATTCTCTGTGGTGGGGGTCTGTGCGTTGTACAGCATCCCTGACATGCACCCACTAGATTCCAGGGTCATCTCTTCCCCTACCTGGGGTGGCCAAAGACGTCACAGGACATCGTCAGGTGTTCCCGGGGAGGACAAAATGCCCCTTGGCTGAGAAACAGCGCTGTAAGCAGGAGTAACCAGTGGCTGTGATCACATCGCAGAAAGAGTGACAACAAGACTGCGTGCCTCTCCTGGTGGAAGCACACTCCACCACCTTGGAAATTCTTCCCAAATCAGAGCAAAACCAAACTGGTCTGAACTCAGTCTCTGTTCTATTGGATTCACCAAGAAATTCATTCTGGTTCTTTCTAGAAGATGTTATAGAAATTCAATAATTTCTATAGACATCTCTCTCTCTCTCTCTCTCTCATACACACACACACGCACACACACACACTAACCAGCATTACAAGAATGCAATCAGCAAAATCTGGACTGTGTCAAGTGCTAAGGGCACATGACATACTTTATTCAGCAAAAACTGTAAGGAACAAGCGGTGACAGGTGAAGAACCTAGAGACTGAAGGAGTGTTACAATAAGAGGCACGTCCATCAATCACTTTGTTGAGCTCATATTTATATCCCATTTTAAACAAACTTAAAAACTGTAAGATTCTTGAGAAAATTTAAAGACATTGAGGAATTATCATCCACATTAATTTTTAGGTGTATCCTGACCCAGGGATTGAGCCTGCATCTCCTGCATTGGCAGGCAGATTCTTTATCACTGTGCCACCTGGGAAGCCCTTCAACCTGACATTCTTCAGCTTAAACCTGAGCTAGGCAGCTCTTTAAGAAAAGAGAAAATAGGAGATAACAATTCCCTTGGTAAAACAATTCTTGACTTTAAACAAATGATATACTTTCTGACTTTTCAATGTGATTTAAGCTACTTAAATTTATGATAAAATAAGAAGCCCTTTATTGCAGCAAAGAGCATTCTGTACGGCCTCACAGTGCTTCTCATTTTTTCTCCTAAAATACCTTGATGGCTGAGGACCCCAGGGTCTAGAGGTAGCTCGGCGGGAACTACAGTGAGTAGAGATTTCCTCAAGGTCACATAGTCTAAGTGTAAGTGTACTCTAGCATCCTGTTCCATAGCCTGTCTGTTGAATAGGAAGTTTGTACCTGGCCTGTGATACTGCAGAGGTTCCACTCATCCGCCCAGACTCCCGGTGGGGCTGACACTCCTCCCCAAGATCCGCCAGGCTTGCCTGGCACCTCTGCCTGTGAGGCTTGTTTTTCCATCTGCAACCTAGGAGAAGGGGAATGGGAAAGTCTCAGCCTTGGAGAGACCAGTGGCCTGGAGTTCAGACCAACTCTGGCATTTCTAGGCTTTCTTGGCTGCCAGAATCCAGACTTCCTTCTCCTCAACATTGGATTCTCAGGACAGTCTGTTCCATTTCTGGGCCTGACGACCCAAAGAGAGGATCTGGAAATGCAGGTGGATGTGTTGCCAGCTTTCAAAAACTTCTAATGGCTTTAGGTTTGAGTTGGGGTGAAACCTCTTTCTTGGGTACAGTTGACCCTTGGACAAGATGAGTTTGAACTGTGTGGGTCACTGATCCATGAATTTCTTTCACTAAATACCTGTTACAGTGCTGCATGATCTGGGGATTGGTTGAATCTGTGCATGTGGAACCACATACACTGAAGGCTGATTGAAGAGTTAAACTTGGATTTCCAACTGTGCGAGGACTGGTATTCAAGGGTCAACTGTAGAAATATTTCTACGTGTAAAATAGGTCAGAGAGAAATAAAATATTACAAGGGCTATTTATGTCTTAACATGCATAATTAGATAGTGATTGCTAAATACCATTGTAAGGAAGCAAGGCTCCTAGGAGAAGTGGCTGATTTCAGTCCAGGGGAATAAATATACAAGATGACCCTAGAGGATCTTGTCATCGTGAAACGTAAGCAAACTTTTCAAGACTACGGAAAGACTCAGAAGCCCACCTGAATAAGCTCCACATATCCAAAGATGAGACAATTTAGGCATCAGAAAAGATAATCACTCAAGTGGTTGGAACCCACTCAGTTCCTTTATACTTCAAGTTATACGTGATTCTTATAAGAAAAAAACTTGCTGGTCAGCTTTGGAAGAGTGTAGGAAATGACCTTATTATTTTGAAAACTGGTAAATGAAAGAATTAAACATTAGCTTACATTTACTCTATGGATCCTATCTCAGGGAAACCAAATAGTTGATTAGGAAGTTTTTCTTTATCCCAGTGTTAGTGCTAATAAATAAAAAATGAATGATGAAATTTAAAATGTAACATTTTGCACCTCCCCCCTGAGTAAATGGATCCAGGCCAGGATGTCTCAACTTTGGACTATTGATGTTTGGGGCCAGAAGATTCTCTGTGGTGGGGGTCTGTGCGTTGTACAGCATCCCTGACATGCACCCACTAGATTCCAGGGTCATCTCTTCCCCCACCTGGGGTGGCCAAAGACGTCACAGGACATCGTCAGGTGTTCCCGGGGAGGACAAAATGCCCCTTGGCTGAGAAACAGCGCTGTAAGCAGGAGTAACCAGTGGCTGTGATCACATCGCAGAAAGAGTGACAACAAGACTGCGTGCCTCTCCTGGTGGAAGCACACTCCACCACCTTGGAAATTCTTCCCAAATCAGAGCAAAACCAAACTGGTCTGAACTCAGTCTCTGTTCTATTGGATTCACCAAGAAATTCATTCTGGTTCTTTCTAGAAGATGTTATAGAAATTCAATAATTTCTATAGACATCTCTCTCTCTCTCTCTCTCTCATACACACACACACGCACACACACACACTAACCAGCATTACAAGAATGCAATCAGCAAAATCTGGACTGTGTCAAGTGCTAAGGGCACATGACATACTTTATTCAGCAAAAACTGTAAGGAACAAGCGGTGACAGGTGAAGAACCTAGAGACTGAAGGAGTGTTACAATAAGAGGCACGTCCATCAATCACTTTGTTGAGCTCATATTTATATCCCATTTTAAACAAACTTAAAAACTGTAAGATTCTTGAGAAAATTTAAAGACATTGAGGAATTATCATCCACATTAATTTTTAGGTGTGGCAATGGTGTTGTGAATGTGTTTTTTAAAAGTCCCTCTCTTTTAGAGATATGTACTGGATAATAAGGTCCATCTAATCAAGGCTATGGAGAAGGCAATGGCACCCCACTCCAGTACTCTTGCCTGGAAAATCCCATGGACAAAGGAGGCTTGTAGGCTGCAGTCTGCGGGGTCGCTAAGAGTCGGGCATGGCTGAGCGACTTCACTTTCACTTTTCACTTTCATGCATTGGAGAAGGAAATGGCAACCCACTCCAGTATGCTTGCCTGGAGAATCCCAGGGACGGAGGAGCCTGGTGGGCTGCCGTCTATGGAGTAGCACAGAGTCGGACACAACTGAGGCAACTTAGCAGCAGCAGCAGCACCAGCAGTCAAGGATATAGTTTTTCCAGTGGTCATGTACGGATGTGAGAGTTGGACTGTGAAGAAGGCTGAGCGCCGAAGAATTGATGCTTTTGAACTGTGGTGTTGGAGAAGACACTTGAGGGTCCCTTGGACTGCAAGGAGATCCAACCAGTCCATTCTGAAGGAGATCAACCCTGGGATTTCTTTGGAAGAAATGATGCTAAAGCTGAAACTCCAGTACTTTGGCCACCTCATGCAAAGAATTGACTCATTGGAAAAGACTGATGCTTGGAGGGATTGGGGGCAGGAGGAGAAGGGGACACAGAGGATGAGATGGCTGGATGGCATCACTGACTCAATGGACGCAAGTCTGAGTGAACTCCAGGAGATGGTGATGGACAGGGAGGCCTGGTGTGCTGCGATTCATGGGGTCGCAAAGAGTTGGACACCACTGAGCTACTGAACTAAATTGAACTGAACTGGATAATTATGGATGAAACAATAGGAAGCCTGAGATTTGCTTTACAATAATTCAAACAAGGTGCATAGATGAAATAAAATTGGGCATATATTGATAACTGTTGACGATAGTTAATGTTCACTGTGCTTTTCATATGTTTGACTATCTCCATAATAAAGGTTTTTAAAAAGTTTTAAAAAATGCATGAGCCTTCAGAGGAAGTTCCAACGCCAAGAGAAGGTGACATTCAGTCCATCCCATCTGGGGTGCCTCCGAGGATCTGATGCCAATACACAGTAGTCAGGCAACGAGAGCTCCATTTCCTGCCCTGGAACCCGTGTCTGCATGGTGCTTAGGAGTGAATGGAGATGAATAGAAGGGTCAGCCCCATCCTCATGTTAATAAGCCATTAATTGCTCTAAGTAGTAGATTAACTGATTGATAATTTTCATAAATGTATTGGCTCTCCAGTCAATGAAGAGCCTAATGCAGTGCTTTTTGGCGTATATCATTCCTTTGCAAGACTGGCATGTCCTTATCTCCAAACTACTGAGCTTGGCTTGAGAGGGCATGACAGCTGCTCCAGTTTGGGGCTTGAGGAAACTGGCGTGTTAGAGAGTAGACAGACCCGGGGATACAGGCTGGAAAGGATAAGAGTGTCCAGGTGAATTAATAATGAATATGCACTTCCTGTAAGCCTGCAGGTGCAGGGAGCCTTGCTGGGTCTGCTGCCAGGATGATGGTTTTGGAAAGTTAACTCTGTTCCATCCCCTCTTCCCCTGGCCCCTCTGCCCCCCACTCCCCACCCCCAGCCCTTCTGCCCCTCCTCAAAAGTGGCCAGGACATCTGATGCTCCCAGCCCTGGGGGAAGGATGTGGGAGAGTGGAGAGCAAATGGCCTGCCTGCTTTTTGCTGTCTCACACCAGTTCAAAGGACTACGCCCTTAGGGAGAAATGTCAGGAGAGGAGGCAGGCTCCTTGAGCCCATCATTACCCTCAAATCTAGCCAGGGTTTTCCCTGAAGATAAGACAGAAGTAAAGACAGTGGGTGGGGAAGCCAGTGGCACCCCACTCCAGTACTCTTACCTGGAAAATCCAATGGATGGAGGAGCCTGGTGGGCTGCAGTCCGTGGGGTCGCTAAGAGTCGGACACGGCTGAGTGACTTCACGTTCACCTTTCACTTTCATGCACTGGAGAAGGAAATGGCAACCCACTCCAGTGTTCTTGCCTGGAGAATCCCAGTGATGGCGGAGCCCAATGGGCTGCTGTCTGCGGGGTTGCACAGAGTTGGACACGACTGAAGCAACTTAGCAGCAGCAGCAGCAAGCCACCTGGACTCCATGTAAAATGCTCTGCCCTCATGAATGAGACTAGTGCCTTTAGAAAAGGGACCCCAGAGAGCTCCCTCTCCTCTTCTGCCCTGTGAGGTTATAGTGAGAAGATGGACATCTGTGAGCCAGGAAGGAGGTTTTCGCCAGGTACCTAATCTGCTGGCATCTTGACCTTGAACTTCTTGGCTTCCACAACTATGAGAAAGGAATTTCTGTTGGTTTTAAGTCACCTGTATGGTATTTCATTATAGCTGCCCAAATGAACTCAGACAGAAACTCTAGGGTCTGTTCTCTCTTTTCCAGCTGATAGCCTATAGGTCGTCAACTTTTCTAGATACTATTGCAGAAGCGCCACGTGGCCTTGCTCCTCGTCTCTACTATCATCAAAGCCTTGGCTCAGGTCGTCCTCAGATCTTAGGAGGGCTCTTCAGAGTCTGTTAGCTGGTGTGCTCAACACTCATCTCTCCCGACTTCAGTCTACCGCTGACATGCTGCTCCTGAGAGCAGGGCTGGTCCCCTCGCTGTGTTGCTTGATGGTCGCTCCTGGCCCCCATTGAGTCTGTGGCTCCCCTTTCTTTGGTGTTCACAGCCCTTCCTGTTCTCCTTCCTTCAGGCTGTTTCTCACTCTCCTCAATGACCCTGGGCACACGGGCTTTCTCTCAGGGTCTGTTCACTGCTCCTCAGCCTTCCTTTGGTTTGGTTCCCTGGAATGTGCACATATACCCATCTATCTGGGCAGTGCCTACTGATTTGTGTGGGTTGAGCCTCCTTGCTGCCTCCTACCTGAGAACTCCCTCCTTGCCATTCCCCAAGCCCAGGCCCAAGGCTGGTGCCCTCCACATCACACTCATGAGAATTTGTCCACACTTGGCTACCCAGATGGTGCAGTGGTAAAGAACTGCCTGCCAGTGCAAGAGACACGATCCCTGGGATGGGAAGATCCCCTGGAGAAGGGAATGGTTACCCACTCCAGTATTCTTGCCTGGGAAATCCCATGGGCAGAAGAGCCTGGTGGGCTAGAGTCTATGGGCTCTCAAAGAGTCGGAAGCCACTGAACTACTGAGCACAAGCATGCTACGTCACTTACCACACTTTTTCTTTTCTCTTCAATTGTAAACTCAAGGGCAAGCCCACTATCCATTTTAGAAAATCTCCAGTAGCTAACCCATAGAAGTTGCTAAGTGAATGACATCTTATCCACACGAACACATCGGTTTATGCTCACCTTGAGTGAGCTTCCTCACCGTATCATGGTGTGTAGACTAAAGGAGCCTTTGATTTCTGCTTAAAAGGACTGGAGGTGGAAGAGTTGCAATCTCAATTCAGGTATCCAGCCCAGCAGCGAGGCCACCTGAGTGAGACAGTGGAAGAAATTTTTATTGGTATACAAAGACTCCGGAGTCAAATCTGCTGCGCATCTGATATTTACTCAGTTGCAAACAAGCCTGCTCTGTGAAAACAGAGGTCGACAAAGCAGATGTATTAGTGTATAGTCAGTCACTTTGAGATAAATCACTGTTCCTCCGTCTCCAGGGCCACAGCCTGGAAGACACAGAGGCAGCAGCCCCACCAATCCGGTAGATCCTTTCTCCTAACATCTCACTAATCTGACTGCTTTTCTCCACCTCCCCTGCCGACGCACTGCTCAGGCCACTTACGTCTTGGTTCAGATTGTTGCAATTTCTCCGGCTAACTGCAGGCCTCCCAGTAGACAGCACTTTCTTTCAGCAGTTCTCTCCTCTCCAAGACTGGGTTAAATGACTTACTTGTATGTTCTTCTACATCATACTGCAGCTATTCTAACTCTTCTCTTTCCCACATCAAACTTTTCTGTTTGCACGTTATTCTTATTGTCCACATATAAGTAGGTGGTTACATTGTTATAGCACAAAGGAACTACAAAGGTAGGGGTCAAAATATTTAAAAACATATATTTTTAAATCATATTTACTCATTTTTACATTTTGGTATGAAAACACCAGCTTATTTAGTGAATTGAACTTAATTGGCTTAGGAAATAGATCTTTTCTTTCTATCTTTCCCTTTGACTTTTCAGCACAGATTAAGATTTGCCTAACCTAACATGTAGGCTTCCCTTGTGGTTCAGTGGCAAAGAATTTGCCTGCCAATGCAGGAAATGAGGGTTCAGTCCCTAGGTCAGGAAGATCCCCTGGAGAAAGAAGTGATAATGCACTCCAGTATTCTTGCCTGGAGAATCCCATGAATAGAGGAGCTTGGTGGGCTACAGTTCATGGGATCACAGAGTTGGATATGATTTAGCAACTGAACAACAATAACAGCTTAACACATATTGGGAGTTGTGTCTCAGGCATGGGGATAGAGGTGTGTGCGTGTCTATACTTTTTCTGTCTTTCTCACAGGTTTTCATCAGTTAGGTGGGGATAATAATTGGGTCTGTTAGCAAATAGAGCTGTAAAGCTTTCCAGCTTGAAAGAGTGTGCTTCCCTTAGCACCTGGGTTTTCACTAGAAAGGTATCCATTCCTTGGAAAGACTAAGTCAGGCATTGCCAATGGTTTTGAAGTCTCCTAATCAATACAGTTATCCATCCATCCACTCATGAGGCATTCAAAACACTCAGAAGAAAACTTCGAGTTTTACATTGTTAAAGAATAAGGTCAAATGTTATATTTTTAAACCGTTTACACGTCACTCTCAGCAGCCAACCTCTTCCTTTCTATCCATGTGATGATTTCCAGCAACTTGATTCTGCTTTCAAATTGAATGGGAGGAATTTTTATGAGATGAAGTAGCTTCCTGAAATTAAAAGTCAATTTGAAAGAAAAGACTTTATGAGAAATGGCACTGGAGACAAAACAGCGTTTTGAAAAAGTGGTTTTTTTGTATAGGAAAGTAGAAATCAAGTCTTAACTCCTCCTCTCATTAACCATGGGTAACATTTCCTGGATGTTTGGAATCATTGGTCTAAGATCTGTGCAAGCAAGCTTTCCAATCTCTGCTTGACTGGAAGCGGCTTCAAAGACAAGATTATCTGGAAGAGGACTCCGTGGCTCCAGGAAACTGAGTCGTGGAACTGGGTATCAGTGACAGCTCTTGTGAACTGCTGAGACTTTGCAGAGGGAAGGAGAAAATGTCTTTCCTTCTTCCTTCATCGAACCATGTGAAACAAATTGGAACAAGATGTTGTCTGTTCCGATGATGTGGGTGAGAAGCACCTGTCACAGAAGATGTGAATTGAGTGAGATCTGAGAAGACTGCTCAGGGGCAGAGAAAGAGGAGAAAGGCACTGGAGGAGCATCAGCAAGGGAGGGAAGAGCCTGCATGGAGGGGTGAGGCAGGGCGGTGAGACCCGCAGGTGTATGGACGGAGATGCGGAAGACCGAGCTAGGAGTCAGACAGGCGCCCTGATACCTTTGACCTTAGGAGAGCCTGACAAACAGAACAGCATTCCCTTTGGTGATTAGATGCTAGAAGACCACAAGGAATTTGGAGCTGGGGCTGTGTCAAGTTCATTCTCTTCTTTTCAGCAGGCTTATATGGTTGGGGTCAGAGCATACAGAGTGTGGACCCAAGAGATGCTGGGAGGTGCTGACCCTATGGTGCACTGAAGAGAGGTAAAGACAACTTTGTAGGAGTCAGTGTTATGGGTGGAGCTGGGTACCCCTACATTTCATATATTGAAGTCCTAACCCCTAGGATTTCAGCATGTGACCTTATTTGGAGTTATGTCTTTACAGAGGTAATCAAGTTAGAGTAAAAGCGTGAGGGTGGGTCCTGATCCAGAAGGATTGGTGTCTGTGTGAGAGGGGGCATTTGGATATGGGGACACGCACCCAGGGAGAATGCAGTATGAACATAAATATGGCCATGTGCCAACACCAGAGGTGTTTCTGTTGTTCAGGCCACCCCATCGGTAGTGCTTTGTTGCAGCAGCCCAGCAAACCAATGCACTAGGCAGCGCCAGCAGCCTCTTCTTTCCTTCAAGGGAGCATAGAGAAAAGAAGGATTCTTGAGACTCTGCGAAGCAATGTGGTTTTCTTCTATATAAGACCTGGAAACCCCGATGGCATTTACATCAGTGAAACAACTGGCCCATATCTCGGCCGAGTCAGTGATTTCTGCCATTTTAACAGTGTTTGTTGGCCCATAATAATTACGCATTTGATGCAAGATCTGTTATAAACTGACTAAATAATCCAGCAGACGTGTCTCAGTTCTGTGCCTGTTTGCAGAAAAACACCAGTGGCCTAGGCTGAGAGGCTCTGACTGAGAGCTGTTGAGTCTTCCCTGAGGCTCCCGTCCATTCTATGGCTGGTCTCCCTGTGTCTGTAGCCATCACCACTGCTGATTATGAGCTTGGAGAAGGATATAAAGTGTGGCACCAAAAAGGTTGCCCAGGGTGATCTCTCCCTCTATGGGGCTGAAGGACACCTCTTCA
The DNA here is from genome assembly GCA_006408675.1 of Madoqua kirkii. Taxonomy (NCBI): domain Eukaryota; kingdom Metazoa; phylum Chordata; class Mammalia; order Artiodactyla; family Bovidae; genus Madoqua; species Madoqua kirkii. Next base: position 75,830 of record SJYC01017554.1, on the reverse strand, counting down.
TTGGATTCCCTTCCATTTGAAGAGAACAAACTATTAGGACAAGAACAAGCATTCCTGTTTCCTTCATTGATGATTCCTGGAAAGCGTTACTTTTCTTTCTTTCCTTATCCTTTCCTCCTAAAAAACATGTAGAAATCATGAATGCAGATTAGGATACAATTATCCTAATAGTGAATCAGTTCACTGGATGTGCCAAATTGATGCTCACCCTAGGAATGACCCGGCAACAGCATAATGAACTCTTTGTAGGAGAAATGTTAGAGACGGAGGAGCGTGAGTGAGCACGTGGGTTAGAGAAGACCCACAAATGTGGCCAGTGCACCCTGAATTTGGATGAGCCCCGTACCCTCTTCAGCTGACACACCCATCAGAGCTCTCACCCTTTTCTGTGGCAGCTTCTCTAAGGATGTGTCCTACACTCAGCACTTTTTCTAGGTCTCAGGCGCGAGGAGCTGGACACGACTGAGCGACTTCCCTTTCACTTTCATGCATTGGAGAAGGAAATGGCAATCCACTCCAGTGCTCTTGCTGGAGAATCCTAGGGACGGGGAAGCCTGGTGGGCTGTCGTCTATGGGGTCGCACAGAGTCGGACACGATGGAAGCGACTTAGCAGCAGCAGCAGCACCAGCAGGTGCAATGCTGTTTCCTATCTGTGCAATTCAGTCAGGTCCCGCAGTGTTTAAGATTCTGATAGGTCTATTGAAACAGTCAATCAAAGTAATAAGAAAGGGGAAAAGTGTTAGATGGGAGCCAAAGGTAGAGAGACATGCCTACAGGAATGAGCTCCGTAGAAGTAGGTGGTTTTGCATCATGTCGTGTTCCTCAAATATTCCCTTTCAATGGTCTTCCCAAACTGTTTACACAAAAGACCTTCCCACCCATCAGAGAGAGGTCCCTGAACCCAGATCCTTGATTTTCTAGCTTCATGACTTAGGCAAGTTATTTTTAATCCCCCCCTACCTGTTTTTTTTTTTTTTCTTTCGAACTTTTTATCTTGTATTGGGGTATAGCTGATTAACAATGTTGTGATGGTTTCAGGTGAACAGTGAAGGGACTTAGCCATACATAGACAGGTATCCATTCTCCCTCAAACTCCCCTCCCATCCAGGCTGCCACATAACATTAAGCAGAGTTCCATGTGCGATACAATAAGTCCTTGTTGGTTATCCATTATAAATATAGCAGTAACCTCTTGAGTCTCAGTGTTCTTAGTCTTCAATCTCAACCTTCAGCTTTAACCTCAACTTTGAAGTAGACAAAACCCATCCACCACAAAGTGAAAAAAATAAACTGTGGCAGAGTCACTGAATGGGGTATTCTGAAGCTATGGAAATCTACAACCACACACAATGCACATTACAGCTACACAAAACAATAAGGATGAATCTCACAAACATAATGTTGAAGGTAAAGAAGTCAGAAAGAAAAGGGTATGACACCACTTAGATAAAGTTCAAAGCTTGATGAAACTAATTTATGCTATTCAAGGTTGGGTTGGTGGTTACACTCGAGGGGATGTGAATGGACAGGAGCAGGACAGGGCTGGACATGTCTCATCTCTTGTTCTGAGTGGCGATTACTTGGGTGTGTTCATTTTGTGAAATGTACTGAGTTCTATGCTTTGAAATGTGTGTAATTTTCTATATATGTTATACTTTAATAAAAAGTTAATTTAAAAAGACAGATTATAATAGTAGCTAGCTCACAGAGAGAAGAAGGTTAAATGAAGTGACAAATGAAAAATACCAAGCCATAGTAAGGGCTTAATGTGCATGCGTGCTAAGTCACTTCAGTTGTGTCCAACTCTTTGCAACCTCATGGACTACCATGTCTCCTCGGTCCCTGGGATTCTCCAGGCAAGAATACTGGAGTGGGTTGTCATTTCCTACTCCAGGGCATCTTCCTGACCTAAGGATCAAATCCATGTCTCATGTCTCCTGCATTGGCAAGTGGGTTCTTTACCACTAGCGCCACCTGGGAATGTTAGCAATTGGTTATTGTTATTATTCTTGTTTTCCTGATGAAGGGGTCGGTGACAAAGTTAGTTCCTTTGTCATATCAAGGTATGCAGTGACACTCCAGGGTTTTTAAATAGGAAGGCATGTAAAGTGCTCATTCTTTATCAGAGGCAAACCCTTTTACATTGTGTCTCATCCAGAATTGCACATCCCAGTGGACGAAAAAATAAAAGAGAAAAATCAGCCCAAGTACTCTGACTTGGGATATGATTCGCCAACCATTTTTTTTAACGTTGATTAAAAACACAATACAAAACAAAAACCTACCCTGTGTCCTCCTGAGTGTGCAAAATAACTTGGCAGAAAGAAGAGGCGGGTTTCTGCTGTTCTTAAACTGGTTACTTCCTCTCATTTCCTCCTGGGATAAAAATAGCAGTTTAATCTATTGACACATAAAAGCCTTTCAAAGTACCAACCCCATTTGGAGCTGTTACCCTTCATTGTTGATTTTCTGTAATACAGATGTTTTTGGAATAATGTATATTCCACAATGTCCTCCGTCAGCTCAGTAAAGAAGACAAACTGCAGCCTGATCTTGAAAACGGGGCCTCTCCAGAAGCCAGCTGACATAAGCTCAACTGGGCTTCCCCCACATAAAGATTTTAATAAACAAACCTTGCTGGTCAGCATCTTCCTTCGGCATATTGAAACATATCACATGCTTTCTGCTCCTCTTCATAGTTTGTAGCTTTTGCACAAAACAGGGTCTGAGTTAACAGAAGGCAGTGAGTCTGAACAGGGGTGGGGAGGGGAGGAAAATGCCTCTTCTCTACAGGCCGTGAGAGAGCCACGGTGTGAGAGCATTAAACAGTGGGCCTGCAGTGTGACCCCAAGTTCAAGTCTGATGGCTCAGAACTGCAACTTCTGCAGCCGAGTCAGCACTGAGAACTGTGTGGGCATGCGTGGGTCTCTTCCTGCCCTGGAAGGTCTCTACACGTGCATCTCTCCCTGGTCCCCCCGCCTCCTCCTCCCTGTCCACGCTGCCTGGAACTCTCTCCTGCCATATTGGCTTTTCCTGCATCCACCAAGCCTGTTCCTCTGGCTGGTGAGTCAGGCTCCTTGTATTCCAGTCCTGGCTCAGCACTTTAGACCTCTGACTTCAAACATCTCTCTTAACCTTCTTAGCCTCGGATGTCTCATCTGTAAAATGAGGATCATAGTGGACCTAACTCATAGGGCTCATAGGAGGGTTGAATGTGGTTGTGGATGCCAAGCTCTTAGAACAGAGCGTGGCCAGGACATAGTATGTGCTCAGGAAGTGATGGGTGTTATTCAGTTCCGTTCCAACCCTGTCTCCACCCACATTTACACACAAATTAGAGAGGTGAACCCATCATCCAGAGAGGCTGCAGGCATCACCTCACTTTAGTTCATGCTGCTTTATTATGCTTCATAGGTATTTCGGTTTTTACATGTTGAGATTTGTGGCAACTCCACGTTGTCAGATGATGGTTAATATTTTTTAGCAATAAATTATTTTAAAGTTAAGGTAGGTACACTGGGTGGTTTTTTTTTTTTTTTTTTTGAAGATGTAAGGCAATTGTACACTTTGACTCCAGTATAGTGTAAACATAACTTTTAAATGTATCAGGAAACCAAAAAATTTGTGTTTGCTTCACTATGGTAGTCTGGAACTAAACCCACAATATCGCTCAAGATCTGCCTGTAGTTAATTGGATTCAGGGAGTTTTAAAACAGGAACATTGATTCTTAAATCAGGAGCAGAGTTGAGGAGCTAGTGATTTTCTCAGCTTTGGCCGCACTATGTCCTGTGCAGCGTGTTTAGCGGCATTCCTGAGCTCTGCCCACCACCTGCCAGCAGTGCTACGTCCCCCCTCTCCCACAAGACAGTCAGAAAGATTTCTAGGCTCTGTCAAGTGTCTCTCTGGGGGCAAGAGTCTCGTTCCTGGTTGAGAATCACTGGCTAGATCAAGATTCCAGTTGTGAGCTATTGCAGCAAGGCATAATGAATGAACTGGGCAAAGAAGACAAAGAGTTGAATTAGCCTAAGACAAATGCCTTCCTTCTATTTCACATAGAGCTTCTTAGAATTTCCACCAAGAGGAGTGGAAGTGAGATTCAAGGCCCCACTGACCTATGTTGGCCCTCAGGCATTTTTTCCTATCTTTATCAGCAATGCCTCCTGAAAACTTCCGTCCTACAGGGATGTGTGAAAGTCGAACAAAAGAAGAGGAAGGGATTCCATTCCCAACAGGCTGTGAAAAGGATCAAGTTTCTAGTCATCCCTCTGCTTCAGATCCACTCTTTGAAGACATGTTTATAGCATTTCATAAAAGCTCCTTCATTTTGCTATTTTTCTTCACCAGTTTAAATCTAGCGAGCGTTTAGTCACACTGGACTGCCCCATTTCCAGCTTTGTCTTGATCGTGTTAAGTTTACGAGAATGACGCTTAAGTGCTTTCTTTTTTCCATTTCCCCACTTATTTTTATAAAACCATAGGGGCACAATGCAATAAAAATTTCAAATAATTGCAGAAACATTGCTGTGCAGATAAAAATGGCAACACTTGCCAAAACTCAACTTTTGGCTGACAGCACCGCCGTGCAGTAAGCTCAAAATGTTCATTTTTCCGCTGATTTATGAAGATCTGAATTTGGCATGCAAAAACTGGTGGAGAGGTGTCAGTGTAAAATGTGTGAATGGATGGGGTAGAGCATTTTTGATTTATAAAAGTTGAAAACTACTAGTAATAATGACAAGGTGAAATATGGGCACTAGGTCACAGTGTATATTTTATATTCTTAATTAGATCATAAGTGCTTCAAGGGGAAGAAAGGACTTTCCAACAAACTTCAGAATCCTCTTTTGTATGCATTCAATAAACACTTATTAAATTCTAATTTAATGAGTAATAGAGGAATAGAATTAATAGTTTCTTTAAGATAAGGATGCAATGCTTAAGGACTTCTTAAATTTTTAGATCCCAAAGAACTTTGTGCCTGGTTAAGGGATGTGGTATGTGTTGTATATAGATAAAAGTATATGACTTCCCTAGTGGCTCAGATGGTAAAGAATCTGCCTTCAATGCGGGAGACCTGGGTTCTTTCCCTGGGTTGGGAAGATATTCTGGAGAAGAGAATGTCAACCCACTCCAGTATTCTTGCCTGGAAAATTCCATGGACAGAGGAACCTGATGGGCTACAGTCCATGGACTCTCAAAGAGTTGGACATGACTGAGAGACTTTCACTTTCACTTTTTCTCACATATAGAAATCTATAAATAGATCAATTGATCGATCTATCTCTACATGGATCCATTGTGAAATGTAAATTTTTATTCACTAATTTTATTTGTTGGTGCTCATTTCCACGTTAATCAAGTTTCTCCTGGAAATTAATATCAGAAATCAGCTTGAACTGGTTAAAGCAAAAAAGAAATTATAAGGGAGGAGGTTGAACATTGCACAGAATCCAGGGACTGAGAGGTTCCTTGAGAGAATATCATGAGGTCTCAGGGAGCCAGGAGGATCCCAGAGAGGCCCCTCTTTGCATCTCTTATCTTTGTTCTCGGTCATCTGTCCCATTTTCCCCTCTTCAGACTGACTTTCTCCATTTGTAAAAACACAGGAAGATGACTTTTTTGTAGCCGTTGAATTTATTCCTCCTCTAGTACCCAACCAGCCCAGTTAGCCTGGCCACCTTCATCTCAGTTTCAAATTGCCAGGAGAGACAGTGTGATTGGTCACATCAAGGTCCATCCCTGAGCCAGTGACTTATGACTAGTCTAAAGGTGGGTGGAAAGGAGTCATGTGATTCACACATGTCTTGGAGCTCAAGTCTGTGGTGGTGAGGTGTGATTTTCAGAGAAAGAAGATTAAATTCCCAAAGATAGACAGCCTCAAAGATGTATCACATGTATGTTTATCAACTATTGTAGTGAAAACCTTAAGCACATGTCTAACAATGTTTTTGGTTCACTTGTCTTTCTCTTGCTACAACACATTAGTAAATTTGAAGTGTATTTGTTGACTGATTGATCAGTCTGAGAGCTATGATCAACTGTAAAGTGAAAGAAATTTGTGAAATTTCAAATTTGTGAGTTTGGTAATCGTATGACTTTGTCTTCTGGATCATAAGAATGTCATTTGTGCATGAAAATGAAGTAAGGTGTGTGAGTTTCCTTGGGGTGCTGTAACAAATCACCACAGTCTTGGGTGGCTTTCAACAACAGAAATGCGTTCTCTCACAGCTCTGGGCAGGGACTAGAGCTCCCTCGGAAGGCCCTACGGGACAATCCTTCCTCCTCTCTTCCAGCTTCTGGTGGCCTCAGGCATTCTTTGGCTTGTAGCAACATCATTCCAGTCCTTACCTCCATCTTCCCATGGCCTTCTGTTCCTCTCCACGTGTCTCTCCTCTTTGTGTCTCTTAGAAGGACACTCATCCTTGGATTTAGGATCCACCTGGACAATCTAGGATGATCTCATCTCCAGATTCCTAACTTAATCACATCTGCAAAAGCCCCTTCTTCAAATAAAGCCCCACTCACAGGGCTCATGAGTTTGAACAGCCTCTGGGAGACAGAGGAGGACAGGGGAGCCTGGCGCGCTTCAGTCTCTGGGATTGCAGAGCACCGGACGTGACTTGAGCGACTGAACAACACAGCTCAGGGCACGGACCTGCCATTATGAAGACCTCCATTTAACCTGCTGCATAAATTGAGAACAGACCAACCGATAGGTCCTCTTGCACTTTGGTCTTATTTTGCTCACATCTTGCTTAAGGCAGTGCTGTCCAAGAGTGGCAGCCGCACTGCTGAGTCTTGAGATTCAGAACCCTAGTCCTTGGCAGGATTGAGAGGTGGAAGGACACAGTGGACACAGTCTGGGGCAGAAGGAGCCCGTGCAGTGGTCCCCCTAGGCTGACAAACAGGAGGTCCAGCTGACATTTTCCTCAGTGGGATCTGTAGACATCATTCACCCCTGCTTTTCTCTCGGTTCTTTGAAGGATGGAATCTTTTACATTTTCTGGTAGGCTGAATTAGAAAGGAGAAATGGATTCGGACCAATATTTGTGGCAAACTCACTTGCATAATGGAAACTAGTATCTGGCTGAGGTCACCCTGATCTATAAGAGCTGGAGAAGGTCAGCATTAATCACCTTCTTTTAGCTGAAGTATAAGCTGGGGAAACTAGCAGTCAGCCAGGTCAACCCCCTTCATAATCTTTCTCAGCTGTATGAGCAGGTATGTAGAGGTATTCTCCTTTGTAGTATTAAGGATGTTATAACAGTTATTTTTATTTGTCAAAATATTATACTCAAGACTTAACATGAGTCGTGTTTTAGAGCAAAGATTGGGATCTCTAATAGAGTGTTTTCCAACTGCCACTTATTCAGGCAGAAAAAAGTTCTTTACTGGGAAGATTCACCAAAGCATAACTTTCTAGAAAATTTTGCTGTTATGCTTTTAACTTTCTCTGGACAGCTGGTGGATCATTGTCAATTTTCTTAGAAACCCTTTTCCAGGGCATAATTCTTTTTTTTCAAAGATAATAGCAGAGGACCACAGATAAGGGCTGATTTAGGATGATTATCTACGTTTTATTCATTGAGTCTCAACTTAAAAAAAATCAGAAGAAAAATCATTTTACTATAAGATACTACACATTTTATTAAGAAATACAGAGCAAAAGAGTCATTCTAACAAACAAAATCGAGTTTTATTTCTAAATTCCAGTATTCCAGTTAATTTGCACATAGCCTACTTGTCTGTCTCCTTTGTATGTTTCAGTTTTCAAGGATAAATACTATCCACCATTAGCATCCTAAATTGTGGAAGGTTTTGCTACCAAAGAAAATCTCTACTGTGAAGTAGGAATCTTCTAGAATCACTTAACAAGGTGTGTAGGGGTGTGTTTGATTTATCTCCACTTGGCCTCCTTATTACCCCAGATCATCTTCCACCTGCCTCCTCCCCCGCACCCCCAGCTGCCCCCGCCCTCCCTCAGGAAATTTAGGAGCAGGCTTTAGGATTCTCTGTTCACACGTGGAGGGAAGCACTTGCTTTGCTTCCCCGTCTCCTACATAGAGTGCTAAATGTGGAGGCCTTCACATGGGAGCTCAGATATGGCCCCGCATAACTAAAATATTAAAACGCTTAAACAACTCAACAGTGAAAGAGTGAGCGTGCTTCTTGGCATCCATCCAGGTTGTTGATTTGCGCACAAATACTCAGAAGCCTTTTCAGGGAGCCGTCACTTCTGTCCACGGTGAGCCATTTCTGACTCTGAGATGCTCGCTGCTCAGACTTCAGAAGCGTTACGCCCCCAGTGCACTGTTTTACCAGATGTCTGCCCTTATTTTTAATATTCAGACAGACATATTTGTGGCTGAGAGAAATTTCTCCAGGGAAGACATCTCCCTTGTTCCCCTTGACACTCCCCTTCCTCCATCAGTTTTCATTTTTCTGGTTAAGCAGATTCAGTGGCAGATGAGCACAAAGAGAGTGACACTGCTTGGAATATGGGAATTATCAGGCAAATGTGCCAGGGAATTCTTGAGCGATGGGACTTTTCTGATTTTTTTCATGTTGTGTTAGAATGACCTATTTGCTTTTCTATCTGATTTGTAAGATTAAGAACATCTAGGGGGCAGGAGCCATTCATCTTGTATATATAAGTGGCCAACTAGGATCCAGCATCCAGTGCCTGAGCAACACTCAGGACTTCCTGGATGAATCATTCAATGACCCCGAAGTCGTAGTCATTGTTGTCTTTCGGTAGCTCAGTCGCGTCTGACTCTTTGTGACCCTGTAGACTGTAGCCCGTCAGGCTCCTCTGTCCTCCACTGTCTTCAGGAGTTTTCTCAGACTGACGTCCACTGAGTTGGTGTTGCTATCCAATCATCTCATTCTCTGCCACTCCTCCTTTTGCCTTTAATCTTCTCCAGCATCAGGGTCTTTTCCAGTGAATCAGCTCTTGGCATCTGGTGGCCAAAGTATTGGAGCTTCAGCCTCAGCAGCTCCGAAGCACAGTGTTTCAAGTTTGATTTGGGGTGAACCACATCACTAGAAAAGGGTGTAGTGGGTTGAACGATGGCCTCCAGAAAAATATGTCCATATGGTAAACCTAGGAACCTGGAAATGTGGCCTGACTTGGGAAAAGGATCTTTGCAGAGGTAATTATGTCAAAGGTCTCAGGATGAGATTGGCCTGGATCATCCAGGTGACAAGTGTCTGAAGACGAGAAGACACAGAGAGAAGAGGAGGTGGCCACGAGAGGCAAAAATTGGAATCATTCAGCCACAGCCATGGAGCGCTTGGGACCACCTGGAACTGGAAGAGGCACAGAAGGATCCTATCCTGGAGACTTCGGTGGGGGGCACAGGTGGCATCTTGGTTCTGGATTTCCGGCTTCCAAAACCGTGAGAGAGGACATTTCTGTTGTTTTTAAGGTCTGGTTTGCAGTCATTTTTTGTTATGGAAGTTCTAGGAAACTAACTGAGAGAGTAACATGCCTTCAAGAAAAGCCATTAAAACCAGCACATGATGCTGGGCTTATATTGGAAAGAAGAGGCAGAGGGGAGGATGGCTGGACTCCTGGTGGCAAAGCCGTGGCAAAGGGACGGGATTGTCAAGAGAGTCTGGGAGGGAGGATCTTAATTTCTAGAGGCCTCGAGGAACTGACAGAAATCTCAGCCTCAGCTAAAGAGTTGGAATAGCAGGAGCTTATCACATAGGTGTGATTGTGTCATTAAGACCCAGAGCACGCACTGTAATACAAACTTAAATAGACCAGAAAAATGCTTCTAGACTTTGCCCATAAGGAGGGAGAAGGCTCAGTGAGAAGCAGAGTGTGGGTCTGGGAAGGGCTGCTGTTTCTCGAAGCCAGGCTTTTGAGAAACCATCTTTTGCTACTACCAGGGGTTGAAAGAAAAGGACACAGGCAGAGAGGGTTTAGTCATCCCAAGGAAGTGAGGGTAACTGTGTGGCTTGGCCCATCTGTTCCCAGGAGTGTCCTGCGCTGCCCAGCCTGGGTCACTCTGCACACAAGTGGGGGGCCCTGCTTGGCACTTTGAAGAGCCAAGCATCTTTCTTCAGAGACCAAAGCAGCACATGGCCAGGAAATGTCAAAATGTGCTGGGACCAGGGCCAGATCGGAGGGAGCAGCCTGTGTCTCCTGTTACTGAAGACAAATGCGAGGCATTTGAATTTTATGCAGTGGGGGAGTGGGCAAGGGGGGAGGTGTGCAGGACTGACTCTCAGCAGACCTGGGCTGTTGCTCCAGTCCACCTCCCAGTGGCGGCAGGTACTCTGCAGAGGAGCTCAACTTCCTGGAGGCTGGCTCGATCCCCTCCAGCATCGATAACCCTAAGAGTCTGTGATTGCTGCCTGGATGTTGAATGGACCACCTTCATCCGTGGAAAAGTTTTTCTTACTGAGATATTCAAACCAATATGAAATGTTTTCTGATATAACCCCCTTCCTACCCAAAATGTAATGGAATAGAATGAAAATGAAACATCTGTTCCTAGGAAAAGGGCTACAAGGTCACAGTTGCTATTCAGTTGCAAAGTCGTTTGACTCTTTGCGACCCCATGGACGCTGCAGCACTCCAGGCTCCCCGTTCCTTCACTATCTCCTGGAGTTTACTCACTGTCACATCCATTGAGTCAGTGATGCCATCCAACCATCTCATCCTGTCACCGTCTCCTCTTCCTGCCTTCAATCTTTCCCAGCATCAGGGTCTTTCCCAAAGAGTCAGCTCTTCACATCAGGTGGCCAAAGTCTTGGAGCTTCAGCTTCAGCATCAGTCCCTCCAATGATTATTCAGGGTTGATTTCCTTTAGGATTGACTGGTTCGACCTCCTCATCAATGAATGGATGTCGAAGAAATGAATGAGTGAAGACTGTAAAAGGATCTTAAATATTTTTACTAATACCCCAAATCTCATTTCCATCATTTATCTGACAATAACAAAATCTTATTTATCTGTCCTCTTTAAGTCAGGAGTTCCTTGTAGATGAGGCTCATGTAACTTCTTTTTTGTCTCCCAAATCTGCTAACGCAGTCCATTGCACAAGGAGATGGTTAGTTAGCGTTGATGAGTCACTCACCTAGTATCGATTTCTATCATCTGTACTCCATACTCTCCAGAAAACCAAAGGGGAAGAGCTGCTAGAACCTACTTAAAGGGTCACTGTGCTCTGCCCTTCAGTGTTTTTCACTTTCTTCCTTTCGATTCAGGTATCGCCTGACCTAACTATTCACTTCTCGTTCCTTTATTTCATGGAAAGAGATGAGTGACAAATTGTTTCCAGACTCTCCTTATTTCTGATGTTCAGTTCAGTCAGTCACTCAGTCGTGTCCAACTCTTTGTGACCCCATGAATCACAGCACGCCAGGCCTCCTTGTTCATCACCAACTCCTGGAGTTCACTCAGACTCACATCCATCGAGTCCATGATGCCATCCAGTCATCTCATCCTCGGACGTCCCCTTCTCCTCCTGCCCCCGATCCCTCCCACCATCAGTCGTTTTCAATGAGTCAACTCTTCGAATGACGTGGCCAAGGTACTGGAGTTTCAGCTTTAGCATCATTCCTTCCAAAGAAATCCCAGGGCTGATCTCCTTCAGAATGGACTGGTTGGATCTCCTTGCAGTCCAAGGGACTCTCAAGAGTCTTCTCCAACACCACAGTTCAAAAGCATCAATTCTTCAGCGCTCAGCCTTCTTCACAGTCCAATTCTCACATCCATACATGACCACTGGAAAAACCATAGCCTTGACTAGTGTAAATGATCTTTATTTCTGGTGTAAAAGATCTTTATTTCACTTGCAGAAACAGGCAAAAATTATGACCCTGTGTATCTTCTGGGGCGAGGTTGCTAGTCTTTTCTTAAAAAGAAACAGATTACAAGACAGAGAGAAAGCTCAAAACGACAGCCAGAAGCCAGGCCAGGTAGCAGCAAAACCCTCTGTCCACCTGCCTGAAGTGGCGACAGTACCTGGTAGAAACTGACTTAAAGCCAGGCCTGCCTCGCTTTGACTGTAGCCAGTGTCATTTCTGTGTAAAATTCTCAACAATCACATTAACAAGCCATTTAACAGACGCTATAACCACCCTGACATGCGAGCGTTCGTCAGATTCCTCCTTCTGTGACAGGCCCTGAATGAGCATTAAGATTTAATGTGATTGGTTTTGGCAGGCGGCGTCTCCCCATCTTCCTGGCACACCCCTCCATGCCCTCCATCACCACTGAGACCTACGGGAGGGACACCTGTTATCGAGGATGCCACCAGATTATGTGCAGGACCCACGCACACCCGCACTCACCCTTGCTCACACATTCTGTAGTCATATGCCTGGAAAACACAAAGAAAGCAAAATGGTGCTGCTGGCTAAGACGAGGCTTTCACTTCTTCAGATTCTGCAGAATGAACTGGAAATCCACACACTCTAAATATCAAGGAACCATTAGAAAATTCACTCCTTGTGTAATGAACTGGAAATCCACACACTCTAAATATCAAGGAACCATTAGAAAATTCACTCCTTGTTTGAACTGGTAGACACTCATTTGTGTCAAGGAAATCCAGAGGACAGGAGAGCCTGGCAACGAATTTGTTCATTCATCTGTTTACTCATTCATTCATTCATTCATCCATTTACCCATCATTCATTCATTCAACTGACAAGTCCCAGATATTGTGGTGTTTGGAGATGGTCAAAAACATTTTCTGCCTCCATCCTCCACCCTCCCCCTTTCACACCCAATTCAAGGAATGAAGTAGATATACACAGAAATAATTTTAACCATATGAGAAATTCTGGTGTCAAGAGACAATTCAAATAATAATAGTTGTGCCTGATAACAGGCACAAAAGAGGAAGCACGTCGCTGCCTGTAGACGACCAGGAAGCCTTTTGAAGAGAGTGGTGTCTGATTTGAGTCTTAAGGAGGAAAGAGGCGTTTGTCAATCTGGGTATAAATTAACTTGACTCTGTCATTTGTCACTTTTTCTCTGATTATCACACCAATTGTCAAGAGCAAGAGCTGTGTGTCCAGCTTCTTTATATACCAAGAGTCTGGCACAGTGCCTGGTTCACAGTAACCACTTGCCATATTTTAGCCGAATAAAGGAACAAATCTATAAATGACTGGTCCTGAGATCCTTTATGTGGCATACACATTGGCAAGTCAGGGTCAAGATTTTATTTTGGTTTCAGGGGACGGCAGGCAGGGCAGTGTGGCGTATGTATGAGTACACAGTGACTGGGGGCCCAGGATGCTGTCTGCATGGAACCAGATGGAAGGTGACCCCAGATCCAACCACGAGTAGACAGTCAACTATTGATTACCACCTGTGATAATAGAAGACCACCACCAAGTCATCCTCTGGCTAGGGAGGTGGACTGCCACAAGTAAAGTCTGCCTTGAGGATATTCCCTACGGAAGTTCCTTGGTGACCCTGCCTCTCTCTCTAGGTCCTGAACAGTGTGTGGAGGACCAGGGGTCAGCCATAGCTATATGGGTCAGAATGATGGAAAAGGCAACAACGACAAATGATTCTTTCTTTCTAAATTTCCCTTTCTTCTGTATCGCCCATTCATCTGCAGAGCGTGATCTGATATGTAGGGAAGGCTCAGGAGGGTCAGAAATGTGATGTTTGCTCATTCAACCTCATTTCTTAGCCTACTTGCCAAGAATTCCCCCAAAGGAAAAGAGAGAACATGACGAGGGTCATCCCCTCAGCATGAAGTAGTCAAGTTTGTCTGGGATTTTAATTAAATGAGTTGAAAGATGATGTGTTGAAACAAGAAGAGCCGAGGCTAGGACTCAGAAAGCTTTTCTTATTCAAGCCCAACCTTGACCAGTGAATGACCTTGAACGAGTTATTTAACTTTGGGGGGATACAGTTTCCTCACCTGTTTCCAAAATTTAGCACGCAAAACATTAGTCATTTTCCTTGACCAGACACTCAATATGCATACTCGACATATAAGTTTAGCAAATATAATTTTCTAAGTAAGAATAAAGAATATATTTTTTCAAAAGCCTGGAGCCTGTGGCTCTTTTCCAGACTGCACATTATTTCAGCCATTCCCACATTTGTCAGTATCCCTGGAGTGTGTGCTATTTCAAAAGGGATAGAGATATTAAATGGTGATATTCTATAGCCAAAGTGGAAGCATTAATTGCAGGCAGCTCCCTGATTGTTCCCAGCACCTGCCTTTCCCACAGAGGAGCCAGGAGCCTATATGTCTGATTTCAGAGATGCAGGGAGGTGCTGAGCTCGCTCATGTATCAATTGATACCTTTCATGATATAACTGAATTTAGAATGAAAATGCAAATATGCCCTTATAATTGGAACAAATCAATGATGATTATTTTTAATTCATTTATTGTTGTGTCTGACTATTTTGCAACCCATGGACTGTAGTCCACCAGGTTGCTCTGTCAATGGGGTTCTCCTGGCAAGAATACTGGAGTGGGTTGCCATTTTCTTTGACCCAGGGATTGAACCTGTGTCTCCTGCATTTGCAGGTGATTCTTTATCACTGCACCACCAGGGAAGCCCATTTACTCAATGGACATGAGTTTGAGCAAACTCTGGGAAATAGTGAAGGACAGGGAAGCCTGGCATGCTGCAGTCCATGGGGTCGCAGAGCTGGACACAAATGAGCGACTGAACAACAACAAATATATAAACGACTGGTACTAGACCCTGTCCTCCTCAGAGTGCGTTTAAGGTAATAGCAAGGAAAAGTCCAAAGGAAAAGAGGGAAAGTGATGGGAATTGCAAGGGTGGCAAAGGCAATGGAAAGAGGGATAAGACCATGGAAAAGGGAGAATGAAGTTTCCAAAGATAAATTCTCCATTACTTCTTTTTCACTAAGGTTGGACAGAAACCAGTGGGGTAGGATCCACTTGCAGAGAATGTCATATTCTCTGTGCTTTATGACTCAGGCTAGTTTTTAAGACCTGAACACTACTTCCACAAAAATCAGATAAAGCTGCCAAAGAAAACCTAAAGAGCTTGAGAGATTTTACGAACCTAAAATAATTATTTTATATTATGCATTTTATTTTCTTGGATATGAAGCATATACCCTCACCATTGATCATTTAGATACCACAACAAAGCATAAAGGAGAAAAAAACTTTCTTGGTTATGTTAGCATCGAGGCACTTTTTCTTTTTTAATTTTAAAGTACATTTTCAGGATGGCATCCATGGCAATTTAGACTGAGGAGACTAGAAAGCCACCACGGCAAAGACAGATGCAAGGCCTGCACGCTCCGTCAGCAGAACTGGGGGGTTTTCTGGGAGGAGAATATAAACCGTCCACCCCGTGTCTATTCAATAAGGTGTGTGTCTATCAGGCAGAGAGCCTGTTATGTTCACTCACCACTTCCTTTTTCCCTCCTGTATTCCTAAGCAGTGGGTTAACCTGAAGAGTCCATTTGCTTCATTCACACTGGAGCTGATTTTTGTTAGGTGGAGACGAGGAGTAACGCACATCAGAGGTACTCTGAGGGTGTGTATGTTTCCAGCTCGAGTATGTGCCTAAGCTTTTGTATTTGCACAGACCTCAAGTAACCAAATCAGAGATACAGCAGGTGGAGAAAAGCTTTTTAATCAGTTTGCACTCCCGTTCCCATCCTTACAACTTGCAAAGGAAGCCTTTCTTCAAAAACTAAGTCAGGTCTTGCGTGAAGAATCCAGAAGACAGGGAGGGAGTTTTTCCAACACCGTGTACTCAGCCCCTGAGAAGTGGGAAGATGTCTGGCTATGCCCACCTTGCTTCCGGCGAGGCCTCCTTCTCCTGATGGTTTCAGAAAGCGGCTGACGGCAATAATGAATATCATTTGCTGACACAGAGGCCTGGGGCTGCGTTGACCACAGGAGTCGCGGTCCCCGGGACGCCAGGACTGCTCACAAAGCGGGCGTTTATGAAGTGGTTGGCTCTGCATTAATTAATTCCCCAGCCATTCAGCAACAGTAACAATCCCTTCAATTAGAGTCCAGGCCCAGGAAAGCCCTGGTGTTTATTGGAAGTGACATCTGCATAGCAAAGTGTGACTGTGTTAATGCGGACTGCACAAAGGGACCGAAGCCCCGGTCCTGCCTGGCGCCTTCCTTCTTGTGTCACTTTTGAGGAAGAAAGAAGACTCTCGTAGGAATGTTCAGTTTGTGCTTTTCCTCTTGGTGCTTAGCTTGTCAGCTGATAATTTCTTTTCTGCTTCTCCTCCGGGGACGGGTTAGTCCTGATGCAGTGAGTTCTCTCGTGTGTCCATGGAGTATTAAGGGGACCTCAAATGACCCAGGGCCCTGGCCGGCTTCGAGGGGCCCATAGGCCAAGGCTGACACGCACATGGATGTGGAACCCACAGAAGGCCCGGAAAAGCTTGGCATATTTTCTCCTCTTAAAGAAAGAATTTGGGGGCTGACCAGAGAATTGGGGTTCCGTGGGCCTTAGTATTATAAAGGCTTAAGAGATGGGGGAAAATGTAGAAAGTGGAGCTGATTGTTAATTCCAGACATCTAGTCTTTCAGAAAATGGGAAAACATCTAGTCTTTCTTTAATCCTGTTTTATTTAAGTATTCATGCCTAGAGAATCCCATAGACTGAGGAGCCTGGTGGGCTATGGTCCATAGGGTTGCAAGAGTCAGATACAACAGAAATGACGTAGCACGCATACATCAAAGTATAATTGACATACGGAACTGTGTAAGTTTAAGGTGTACAGCATAATGATTCGACTTAGATACAGCAGGAAATTTGTATCTTTTGACCACCTTCATCCAGTACCCCCTCTGGTGACTACAGATAGGATTTCCTTTTCTATGCGTCTGTTTATTTGAAAACATCTATTCTTTAAGGTAATTCTCTGTTACATACACTGCATGCGGGCAGTTTCTAAATAAGTGTTTGAGGGCAGCTGACTGATGGGTTGATGAGACACTTATCTGCTTTCTCCCCGAGCTTGTTTAACTGCTGAGTTGCCCAGTTACTTGGGCTTTTTCAGCTCCAGTTCTCTCAGTACCTTGCCTCGGTATTTGCCTCTGCCGATAGCACCGAGGATGCACCAGTTCACAGGTGAACATCCCTCGTGGAGCCTCCTTGGCTCATTGTAAGGTTTTGCTGCTTACACATCTCAGTACATATTCACTAGTTGATACGTTTTTTATCATTTTCAAAGTCTTTTTTGTTTCTGCTTGCACTTTTAGAAAGTAGAATTTTTAAAAGTTTTACTCTTCCTAATTATACACCAGGCTAAATACCAAAATGATGGAGTTCCTCTCACCACTAGGAGAGAGGATTGAACATAAACACGTGCATAGTAACTAGAAGTCAGGATTAAAGACAGGCTGCTGCTGAAAGAGACACACAAGTAAAGGTGCTGGGGCTCCCAGGGAAAGGTTGGTCACAGCTGCCTGATCCATCAGCAAAGCCTCCCTTAGTCTTGAAAGAAGGTCAGGGTCTTGAGATGTAGAGGAAGGGGTTTCCTTGTCAAAGGCAACGGGGAATTATCTCAGGGGAGTGTGTTCTAGGAGGAGCAAGGCGTACACTTTGGGCTAACACAGAGAACTGGACTGGAGAAGCAGGTGGGACCTGAAACGGAGGACGCAGTCAGCCAGTGTGAGAAAAGAAGTCTGTAGGTATTTAGGCAGACGTCAAAGTATACTTGTATGGGAACCAACTGGAACCGGAACCAGTGGCTGGGTTTTTGTTCTGGAGGAGGAGAAGGAGAAAACAAGGCTGAGGCTAGGGTGAAGGAAGGCAGCTGAGGTTAGAGGTTTAAGGAGCTGCTCTCACAGACACAGACGGAGCACTTGGGACCGGAGGAGAGGGACACCTCCCAGTTGTATTTCCAGCCTGACCGCGAGATGGGGGAACAGGTGGGCAACAAATTTATTACTAGGGCTGTATATTTAATAGATTGCTCTGAAAGCTCTATTTAGGACAGACTGGCAAAAGTAGGGATGAGGAGTGAGCTTGTGTACATGTTATAATTAAGGGTTAAACCAGACAGGAAGATGTGGAACTCGAAAGGTGAGGAGCGGTTGTAAGATTTCTTCTTAAAAAGTTAATGCATAGAGACCAACAGTCAGAAGAACTGGCTGTGCTGAACACTCCCATAATTGCTAGCACTCCGGAAGTGCTCACCAAGGGCCAGGAATGGTTCCAAGACTTTACATGCATTAATTAATTTAATGATGATGGGAGAAGCCTCCAGCCCAGAGGCCAGAGAGCTGAGCTCTAGTCTGCTGCTGCTGCTGCTAAGTCGCTTCAGTCGTGTCCGACTCTGTGCGACCCCATAGACGACAGCCCACCAGGCTCCACCGTCCCTGGGATTCTCTGCACTAACTAGCTGTGGGAGTTTCTTTGGCTCAACTCAATGCCTTGTAAAATGACTGAGTTCCTCTAGACAATCTCAACGTTCCCTCAGAGCTCCGAAGTCCCCTGTGACTCCTGATACACATCACTGTCTGTTCTCCTGGAGAGAGCACCCAAGCCTTGGGGACTCCAGTCTAGGGCTATTCAAAGCCCCTCAGGTCAGGGGTCTTGGGAGGTCAATCCCTCCATCCAGACTCTTATTTTCTATTGACTGTAGGTTTTCAGGTCTCCCTTGCAGATGGATGCCAACAACCCCACATCCTCTGTTCCAACCCCTTCCCCACCTTTATCCCAGGCCCGGCCTGGCCCACATTCCCCTCCCCCTCTCTGTCACCGCTGTGTTATTAACAAAACTCCCCAGACCCTTGCAAAGCCCCTCCAGCAGAAGCTTCCAGGGAGAGAAGCCGTGGGTTTAATAAGCTTCCCCTTAAAGGGCCCCAAATCCCTTCCAGTGATTAAGGGGGGAAAACAGCTACCACCTAAGACAGAGTCTCCGCAGTGCAGGAGGTGAGGGAGGGAAAGAATAAAGGAAGTTCCTGAGACCTGGCCCTTAGGGACCAAATTAAAAAAACAGCGCGCTTATTCAAAATCAGATGAATGTCAGTGGGATGTTTGTCAAACAAACTTGTCAGTATTTGTCACAGTTTGAGAAAGTATCGACCTGGGGCCACACTTGAGCCTGGAACAGAGTTATTTATAGCTGCCCAGTTGTAATTTTAACTAATGCAGGGCCAGGGTCCGAGGGTATAAACAGCTTTATTTATAATGATTGTGTGGCTATAAATAGTTTGGTTCCACGGGTGGGGCAAGGCAGCTTCCTGCAGAATAGCCAGAGCCCTGTGCCTGGAGGAATGTAACAGCAGGGGGTAAATCCTGTTTTTTTTTTCCCCCTCTTCCTGAAGGACCCTGTGTGTGAGTCCTTGGTCAGGACTTTTCAGCTTCATCCTCAGTGTCCCTCATGGAATGAGGTGTTGTGATCAACCCTGTTCCCAGGAGATGGGGGAAGTTAATTAATTAACATCTGCCCCAAGATCTCCCTGGAAAGGTTGAAAGGGAGCGTGTCTTCGGCCCCGCCCCCTTTGTGAGGATTCCGGACAATGAGCTAATTACAGTCTCTTTCTCAGGGCTGGAGGGTGGAGGGTGATATCCTGTTATTCTCCAGATCAGGCAAAACTCTAAAGGTTTGTTTATAGCTTCAGATTTAATTTGACCGACAGCAGTAGTCTTTTCTAAAAATAAGCAGTTGTCAGAAATTTAGAAATTCGCTAGTTTCTTGTGTCAGCAGAACTCTATCTTGGGAGTGGGGAGGTGGGTTAGGGGGAGAAGAAGAAAAGAAGGGGAATATGTATACATAAATTTTACATGTAAAATACATAGGTGCGTCAACTCAAAAACTGATCATTATGCCATTTGGCACATGGTTCAGACAACCTCCACTCAGACCCTCCCAGATGCCGATCCGCTTGTCATATTGAAATGTCTGGTTCTGTACGCATTCTCACCCCACTCCAACCCCGATACAGTCAGTTTTCACACTGTTAGGCTCAATCTTGTTTTGCTAATCTTTTGTTGTAAAGAAAAGGTGTGGCTGTGAAAAAAATTTATTGGATCTTAATTTGCAAAATTAGTTCTGGCTCATTTTATTGCTGTAATTTAATACTCATAATGATTTTCTGACACGTATGTTCAGCAGCAAGACCTCCTTCCTGTTCATTTTTCATGCAGATACAGCCGAAGTACATTAGTCAGGATGTACAGGTCAGAGAGCAGTGCCCCTCGCGAAACTGACATCACATGAGTGTTTTGACCTCCTCTCAGACTCCCCGAGAAGTGAGCAAGTCGGCACACCCAGGGATTTGGGGCCGAAGGAGGTAGGCAAGCAGTCCTCCTCTCTATGAAAGGGGATTGCATTTTTTTTTTATTATGTCAACTTTAAAAAAAAATTATATCAACATCTTCATTATTGCCATCATCCTTATTGTAATTCTTTGTCCAAAGATGTGGTGAGATGTCTCCTCTTTAAAACTTTCCCACTAGATCTGCAGCAAGGAGAGCTTGCCTTGCCTTCCAGGGGCTGCAGGTCATGGACGTGAGGGACCCACTGACCCGGGATCCCGAGGAAGTGTTTCTGCTCTGTCTTGACTCAGGTGCTGTTGAAGGGGTCCTGGAGTGCGTGGTCCCTGAGTTGACTCGGGCAAGGTGGTTCCTTAAGGCAGCAACCATGTCCTTTTTTGTCTCTGCACAGATACCTCCTGACATAGTAGGCATGTGGTAAATATTTGTAGAGAGAACAAACGGTTTACTCTCTTTTGGAATTTGACTGCCCCTATGGGAACACTTTCTGTTGTGAACTGGTGATACATAAATAAATACACGAATGATTAAAGATGGCAGAAAATGAAAAATTAAAGAGAAGAGAGATTTCTGGAGTGAGCGCACCAGAGGGAATGTGGCAGATTTCCGATGGATACTACTGGCATTCCTAATCAAAATGATAGGCTCCTTATTGACTTAGGGCAAAGGGCAAAGTTCCAGGTGTAGGGAATAAAATGGAATAAGGCATGTGTTGAGGTATATTGGTCTCAATGGCCTGGCAGGCATCCCCAACATTTCCTCCCTGGTAATATTGGGAAGTCTTAGCCTTTACCCAGCCATGAGGGCTAAGACTTCATCTGCCCTGGGTTCCAATTCTGTGCTGTAGGAGGTGGCATTACACCGAAAGGAACAGGGGAAGTACAGGAGACAGTGTCACAGCAAGTGTTTCTCCCATTCTATTTCTTCTCCAAGACTTTTTTGGTTATACTTACCTCCATGATTGTTTTCTCCATTTTAAAAAGAGAGACTCTCAATGTTTATTTTGAAATGAAAAAGACAAATGTTTTTCCATACTGTTTACTGGGTGAAGGGGGGATCTTCATATTGACATTATCAAACTTGTAATTTCAGATAAGGTTCTTGGAACTGAGAAGTGTTTGGCCAGTCAGTCTGACCTCAGCAATATTATGACTGTGTATTCTAGACCTCGATGTTCCCGTTCAAAGGAAAAATAGAGCCAGTAAATTTTGCAACATAATTTGTAAATCTAATAGATGGCTTGTACTTAATATTTTTGTTTATTTCTGTTTCTAAGAATTTTCCCTAATGCTGATTACCAGTTGAGGACAGCATGGTGTAAATGAATTAGTTTATGCTCTCTGGCCATTAGTTCTTAGAATTGTAAATGTTTAGAGCTTCAAGAGACCATTTGCTTCTGCTCTTCCATTTCTTTCCATTTATTGATGAGGAAACAACCCGAAGGACCGAGTGGCTCGTTCAGATCATTTGACTTCTACGACACAGAGCTGGGGTTGAACTGATGTCTCTTGCCTCCCCAAAGGTTACTAATATCTGTTGGAGATATTAGTTCCAAAGTGGGGTTGGAGATAATATCTGTTCATAACCATTATGAAGGTGCTGTATAGTGTTAAAGATGAGGGTTCTGGAGCCAGACAAGCCTAGGATTGACCCTATTTGTGAGGCAGAGGCATGTTAATTCTCTCCTTTGAGCCTCAGCTTTCTCATCTATAAAATGGGAACAATAATGGCACAATAGAGGTGTCGGGAGGATTATATGAGAAAATGCGGATCAATCATTTTGCCATGGAATGTCTCTGAACACAGAAGGAAGCAAAAAAGGAAACAAAAGCAAACAGACACAGCAGAACATCGACCCCTGACCTGCACCCTCCCCCCTGCCACCTTCCTCAGACCAGGCTCCTCATTCTTTTTGGCATGACTGGATCTGTCCCAGAGATATCACTGGCAAAGTTCCCTCTACCTATAGCTCCTTCTGTATGTGCGTGTCTCCCCTGAGAGAGGAACGCACAAGCTCTGTTCACTGTTAGGCTCCGGGCTTGCAGAGACAGATAGGATAGCCTGGTGGGTAGGGATGGGGACCAGGAGGGAAGGTAAGTGGTGCCCACGAGCGAGATGAGTTTGATATGTACAGTAGGCCCAGGAGGAAGGTGAGTGAGAAGCTGGGACCGTTGACCCCACTTTGGAACTCAGCCTGGGCCTGCGATCAGTGCAGCCGTGCTCCGAATTGCAGCCGCTTAGGTCAGAGCTAGTAACTCAAGGTGGGGTGACCTGGGAGATGGACACAGGGCAGGGCCCTCGAGGACCTGAAACACTTGGGAGAGAGTTAATTAAAGAAGACTGCATCTCCCGTAAGTCAGCAAGGGCGGGCATAGAAGACTCGAGTCTGGAGCCACTGTTTAATCATCTATATGCTTTCACTCATATGGTAGAAATATTGTTTATTATCCCAGTTAATCCCTCAATTGAGAAGTTTTCATGGCACTTTGCAGATGAGGAAAATGGATGCCTTGAGAGATTTCCATACCACGCTCAAAGTCACAGACATCAGAATGAAGCCTAGATTGAAGACAAATCTCACTGATTTCAAAATCTGTCCTGGCCATGTCCACTGACCCAGCCACACTCTCCTCGAATGCGTTTCCCACTACATTTCCATCCCCACGTTATTTGCTGATGGAGATGTGGCTGCCACTTCTTGTCGCTGAGAGAAGCAGCAGTCTGGGGGCAAGCGAACAGATGCTGGAGCCAAGCCGGGCACACCCCTGCCCTGGCTGCCCCACGGACTGGCCGCGAGACCTTGGGCAGGGGGACTAACTTCCATGTCTGAGTCTCCACGCCTGTAAAGTGGAGTGTGTTAGTCAGTGTTCTCCAGTAAAACAGAACCAATAGGATGTGTGTATATATATGTGTGTATGAGAGAGAGAGGGAGGGAGGGAGGAATTAATTGAGGAATTGGCTCAAGTGTTTGTGCAGGCTGACATGTCTGAGATCTGCAGAGCAGCCTACCAGACTGGAGACCCAGGGAAGACCTGACATTGCAGTTTGAGGCCATCTGGAGGCAGAATTCTCTCTTTCTGGGGGGACCTCAAGGCTTTTTCCTCTTAAGGCCTTCAACTGATCGAACGAGGCCCACCCACATGATGGAGAGTAATCTGCTTTATTCAAAGTTTTACTAACTTCAGTGTTAACCTTATCTGAAAAGTACCTTCTCAGCAATATCTAGTCTGGCGTCTGACCAGATACCCGGTGACCCTGCTCTAACTGAGTTAACTCCTAGGATTAACCATCACGTGAGGCTAGTGAGATCTGACTTATAAAGTGGATTCTGAGGAGTGGATGAGCTGATGCAGATACAGAGCTTAGAACTTTCTCGATACAGATATGCTCTGGCAAAGTGTTACCTAGCCCTCCTCCCCAGAAGTGGACGTGCTGTCTCTCATTTTGGCTGGGACATGTCATTTCTGTTGCTTGGCCAAGGCTCCTGAAGCCGCAGCTTTGGCTTCTTCTCTATTTACTTCTCCTGGGGCAGCAATAAAGTCCGTGGGCCTTCTCTGTGGCTGTGGAGTCTGGGAGGAAGTTGATCCTTCCTGGCCCCCAGGATCAAGGAGGATACGAGGTGTAGACACCCTCAGCAGAGGCCCATGAGGGGAAACAACCGTGGGAGGGGGCGGCTGAGGACAGCTCACTGAATTGCAAGGCACAGATTCCACCGAGAGATCTTTGTTGTTGTTTATTCTCGTGGCAAGAAGCAAACACACTGCTCTTTAATTTTCCTTGGCAGGGTCCGCGGTGCCAGGTGGCTGCCAGCCCGTCTGCTGGGCCCGAGCTGGGCCCCCACCTCCACCAGCCTCAGGTGGGCGCCCTCACCACTTCGCGCACACACACTCACAAGCCCATACCTTTCCTGGAAAAAGGAAGCAGCCGCGGCCCCCCCACAACACGGCTCAGATCAGCTCAAACCCCTGCTTTATCTCAGCTGCCCAGCCGCACCTTCCGTGGCCGTGCCCCACCTGACAAAGGGAGATACCTTTTATAGTGCAGCAGCACATGCTCCCATTTGGAAGCAGGAGAATTCTTCCTTGCGCTTCGGCTTCTGCAGGGAGGTGGGATTAAAACTGCGATCAGTGCAGAAGATCCTGGAGGACAGTGCGCACTCCAGGAGGAAGAAGTGGAGAGAGAGAGGGGGGATGTGGTGGGAGAGGGGAGGGGGCCCCCAGGACCAGGGAAGGCATAAACTCAGCTTTCATCTTGGAGTCTGATCTGTTTCTGAACCCTGATGGGAAAGGTCATGAATTTTAAAACGTGTCTCTCCGGCCGACAGCTCCAGTCATAAAACCAACACCTTGGAAGCTTTCCACGGAGGCGGGGGGAGCCCAGGCCGGGGGAGCAGCCAGGGGCTGGGGGAGGCGGTGCTGTCAGGAAGTGGCGATCAGGAGGGGTCTGAACGGGCTGCCTGGGGCCTGTGCCCGCTCCCTGCCAGTTTCGGGAGGTCCACAGGAAGCCGAGCATCAATGGGTCACTTTCTGCACGGGCCCCTGGGCCCTGCTGGCTGCTCCCATCACAGGCCACCTGCTGGGATGTGTTGGGGAGGTCGGTGCCTTTCTCCCCAGAACTTTCAGAGCGGTACCGAGCAGAGGTCCAGTAGCTCTAAATGTCTCTGAGGAAGGTGAGAGCCTGCAGGGTGCAAGTTGGGTTCTAGCTGGGGTCACCTCTGGCAGTGGGAGGGATGTGGAGGGGTGTGTGTGTGTGTGTGTGTATGTGTGTAATTAGTCATGTCTGACTCTGTGCAACCCCGTGGACTGTAGCCCGCCAGGCTCCTCCGTTCATGGGATTCTCCAGGCAAGAGTACTGGAAGGGGTTGCCATTTCCTTCTCCAGAGGATCTTCCCAACCCAGGGATTGAACCTGTGTCTCCTGCATGGGCAGGTGGATTCTTTACCACTGAGCCACCAGGGAAGCCCCATGTGGAGGTGGCTGCAGCCTTTTCAGGGCTGGGAGAGGTGACAGTGGCCGTCATCCTGGAGCTCCAGGAAGAGTGGTCAGTGTGTCTTACTTTACGAGAAGCACGTGATCTTGAGAATGGCGTCTGGGTGTTCTAAAGAATTTATTGTTGCAACTTAAATAGAAGATAGGATCATTTTCAGGGAAAGAACCCTGAAGAATTGCAATCAGGGTTTATCTGTTTGTAAACTGAGAGTTAGGAATATTGAGTTTTCTGAGAGCAGGAATAGTGGTAATAGAAACAAGACGGCAGAGACTTCTGGAGCTGTAAAGTCGCCAAGAGCAGGTCCCTGACAGTCTCCAAGAACACAGCTCCTTAGCCAGACACTTGAACCAGGGAGCCAGGGGCTCATGGCCCAGAAGGAGGGGAGTCATGAACAGTCAGTCGTGCAGAGATGCTGGAGAGCCCTTCCCAGGGTTTGGAGGCTATGGAGGGGCATAACCCGTGTTGCAGCACTGGGACCCCCAGGCCTCTCAGCTATGAGGGGGGACTCCTTTAGAGGGTGTGCTGGACTAAGCAGCCTCCTCCTTTAAGAAAAAAACATTTTTGCATCATAAAATAGATGTAACATAAAGTCTCCCGTTTTCACCATTTGAAATGCAGTTCAAGGGCATTCGGTCCACACGCAGCGTTGTGCAGCTGTCAGCACCGTTTGTCTCCAAACCGTATCTTCCCACCTGAAACTCCATCCCAGGAGCAATAGCTCCCCACCTCCCCGCCTCCCAGCCCCTGGAGCCGCTGTTCTATCTTCTGCCTTTGTGAATTTTGACCCCTGTAGGTGCTTCATGTAAATACAGCATTTGTTCTCTTGTGTCTGGCTTATTTCACTTCACATAATGTCTACAAGGTTCATCCATGTTAACCATGTCTTAGAATTTTCTTTTCTTTTTATTGTGGTGAAACATACATACTATTGATCATTTTAACCATTTGCAAGTGATACTGACTGCATCCCAGTATTGTGTAACCATCCCCGTTACCTGTACTCCAAACCTGTCGTCAGCCTCAGCCGAAACTCTGTGCCCATTAAACACTAAGTGTCCCCACCCTCGGTGACCACTACTCCTTTTTCCGTCTATGAATTTGCCCATTATGATACCTCATAGGAGTGGAATCACGCCCTATCTCTCCTGTTCTTGGCACAGAGTATTTTAGAACATAGATTTGCAAAGTCTCCCTTAAAGAGACAGAAGACTATCAGAAGATAAGCTTAAAGCCTGCACATGGCTATGTTGGCAGTCAGTCCCTTAGGAAGTGAAGGTCAAAGTTGCTCAGATGTGTTTCGTGTCTCTCTGACCCCGTGGACTATACATGGAATTCTCTAGGCCAGGATACTGGAGTGGGTAGCCTTTCCCTTCTCCAGGGGATCTTCGCAACTCACGGATTGAACCCAGGTTTCCCGCATTGCAGGCGGATTCTTTGCCAGCTGAGCCACAAGGAAAGCGCAAGAATACCGGAGTGGTAGCCTATCCCTTCTCCAGCAGATCTTCCCGACCCAGGAACTGAACCAGGGTCTCCTGCATTGCAGGCGGATACAGTCCCTCAGAAGCAGGTGGCAACTTTCAGTGGCAAAACAGAAAAGGGAGCCTCATGAGGCAGCGTGGACAGGGACCCCTGAGCCCAAGAAGGTGGTCCTGTGTTGGGGATGGCTTTTCAGGCACCCCAGTGTGGAAAGGGCTACAAAAATGGGGAAAGGCTTGCAATTGTCATATCACAGTGCTTCCCCTGTTTGAATTTCATTGACAGTAAGCAGCCTTCTGAAAATCTGACTCTTCACTGAACCTGCAGGTGGCAAGATACGGAACACAGTGGCCAGCCTGTTTCTTGGGATTGGCACCTACACTTATCTTAGCCATAGGGAAGAGTGGCCAAAACCTGAATACAGGAGTGATTCTTGAGTTTGAAGACCAATTCTTCCATTTACAGTGAGTTAGGCCTGGAGCAGCTTCATGTCTTCTGGGGAGTTCAGTATCCACGTGGGAAAGATGGGGATGAGAAGAGTCCCATGTCACAGGGTGAGCATGAGGAGTAAGGAGACCGAGACGCAATACGGAAGAGTGCTCTGCCTCCCCCAGAGCACTCCAGAAGATGCCTCCCCCCAGGCAGTGTCCCGTAGTAACAGTGATGGCAATAATTCACGTCAGTGCTACATTTCAGTTTCTTGTAGGTTTTGTTAATATGGCTCACTCTCCTTAAGTCCAGAAAACTTTAAGACACTTGAACTTGAGTTTGGGAGCATGCCTGCCCAAGGGCTGGACATTCCTGTGAAATTACTGGGATGAATAATAACCGTGTGAATCTTGAGAAAACAGCAGTTTCTCTTTCATGTCAATATTTCAGTCTCAACATTCACCATCCTTTCTAAACACTGGTAAACATACAGAATTTGAAAGTGTGAGCTCACATGCGGTAAATATGTATCTTAGGCTGATACCTTATTGTATATCACAGGGACTGCACAGTGGTAGATGGGAGACCTGATAAAAGGTGGAGACAGAGCAGTCTAGAATCACCCACAAATATGCAGACTCCCCGGTGGCAGGCTCCACAGTAGAGGGATGGAGAGGGTCTGGTAGCCCCTGCAGTTCAAGCACAGGGCTTCCCAAGTGGCGCTCCTGGTAAAGAACTCTCCTGCCAATGCAGGAGACACAGAGATGCAGGTTCAATCCCTGGGTCAGGAAAATCCTCTGGAGGAGGGCACGGCAACCCACTCCAATATTCTTGCCTGGAGAATCCCATGGGCAGAAGAGACTGGTGGGATACAGTCCATGGGGTCCCAAAGAGTCAGACACAACTGAAGCGACTGAGCATGCACGTGTCTGTCTGGAGCATCTTCCCTGGATGTCTCCCACAGTTCTGCTCAAGGTGGTGCCGGCTGCTGTTAAGGCTGCTGGCGGGACCCATCAGCGGTCCTCATGGTTTCAGGAGTCTGCTTCCTCGGGAGATGCCCAGCAAGGACTCAGATGCACTCTCGTGAGGGTAGCCTCTTTGCAGACTCAAGGCGGTTACCCCCTTGACTTTTGGAGCCTTTGGAGTGGAAGCCCACCCACTGGTTCTATTTCCCCAGCCTTAGGGTGAATTCTCTCTCAAAAGCCTCCTGGCGCCTCTTGTCGCCTCATTCGGGATATCCAGAGATTGATCTGGAGCTGAAGCGCTGCGTGCTCCGTCTCCTGTGGCAGGTGCGCCCCTGGCTCCTGCCTGCGTTTGCTCAGCCTCAGGCTGCGTTTAGCAATGGGTGTGTCGGGGCGATGGCGGAGTGTCCATCTGCCAGCAGATTTTGGTTGGGTGGATTAATGAATGATTATAGAGTACTTTGAAGGTCGGAGGGCTAATTATTTAGCCAGTTCCCTCCCTTCCCCCAGGTCCCCTCGATGGCCTTTTGTCTCTCTGCCTCCTGGGGCATTCTTTGAAGTGAATAGGAGAGGATGAATCAGGGGTCAGTAAATAGAACCGGCCACTCCAGATGGCTGGACCAGAGAGCTCCGTCTGGACGCTGCTCCATGTCAGAGCTGAGATTCCCTGCGAGATCTGAGCACCAGGTAGGGTAGCTTTCTACCAGCACTGGCCAAGCTTCCAGAAAGGCTGTGGGTTCCTGGACTCTCAAAGTGAAAGTGAAAGTCACTCAGTCGAGTCCAACTCTTTGTGACCCCATGGACTACACAGTCCATGAAATTCTGCAGGCCAGAATACTGGAGTGGATAGCCTTTCCCTTCTCCAGGGGATCTTCCCAACCCAGGGATTGAACCCAGGTCTCCCTCATTGCAGGAGGATTCTTTACCAACTGAGCCTCAAGGGAAACCCAAGAATACTGGGGTGGGTAGCCATTCCCTTCTCCAGGAGATCTTCCTGACCCAGGAACCACACCGGGGTCTCCTGCATTGCAGGCGGATTCTTTACCAAATAAGCTATCAGGACTCTCAACAGGGATGAATCTGCTAACCTGATGCCTTGGTACGTCCAGGGTTTGCTCCCAGTTTTGACATGAAATCCTTTATCTATGAATCCATTCCTTTTTCTCCCTCCTGTTGTTTTTTCCCGGAGCAAGACCCCACAGGAAAAATGGATGTGGGGCATTCCGTTCCTGGGTTAGGGCTGGGGGCAGACAAGTGGTTCTGCGCTGTGCTGTGGGGGAGGGTGTTTGCACTCCCTTGTAGAGTAAGGACTGCCTTGTTTCTCTGCCCACCCTCTCTCCCAATGACCCAGATTTTTAAATAAAATATTTTTCTATTTTTAAAAAATCTTAAATTGTGCACACTTTTAAAGTTGAGGAAACCCAAGGAAAAAATAAATATCATCGGTAGTAGGATTACACTTGCATACCCCCTACTTGAGTCCAGGAGTGGGTCTCTGGTACACGTCTGTGCATACTAAAGGGAGAGAAGTTTGGGGCAGACAAATCCTGAGTTACCTTCTCTCCTCTATATTCCACCCTGTTTGCTGACAGCTACTCTGGTTGCAGAGAAATTAGAGAGACAGAGAAAAGACAACACCCAGTTTTGAAGGTGTGTCCAGTCTACTAGGGAGAAAAGCATGAGAACATATAAATGTGGCAAAAGAGACTCTGAGTTATTGTTTTGTATTTTGCTCTATTTTGATGTTCCCTAAGATCAACAGGTAGATGGGCCGTTTGCCTGTCCTTGCCTCGAGATGTTTTGAGGGCAGAAAACAGAAGCTGCTTGAAGTCAAAGGCTTTTGTAAAATTCCCAGGCTCTTTGAAGAAGGGATGCAAGGGATCCCAAGGGGAGCGGGAGAGGGGAGAGAGAGGAGGCCTTTGAGGGCATCAGGAGAAAAGAGAAATGACTCTGCGGGCAAGAGGCTGGCTCTGAGGGTGCTGAAGGCGAGGGTGGAAGGAAGAGAAGTGGGGAAATGGGGAAAGATCACACAAGCGCCGGTGCAGCAGACCTAGACGGGTGGGCGAGGCACAAGGCATGCCAGGCTCACCCCGAGCTCCCCAGATGAGACCCTGAGGCAGGGGAGCCTCTGGCCCTGGATGCTCAGGTGGGCTGGGGCAGTGGGGACCAGGAAGGACTGAGCAGTGAAGGGAGGGGACTCCCTAGTGCTTTGGTGATGGACCTCAGTGTCCACCAACAGATCTAATGGATAAAGATGTAATGCATATATATTATGTGCATATCACACATCTATATGAAATTTAGCCTTAAAAGGGGGGATCTTGACATTTGCAAAATGAATGAACCTGGAGGATGTTGTGATAAGTGAAATAAACCAGACATAGGGAAAAACTGCACGATCTTGTATATGAAAGCTAAGAAAGTTAAATTCATAGAGGTAGAAAGTAGAATGGTGGTTACCAGGAGCGAGGAGGTGAAGGAAATCAGGGAGATGGTGGTCACAGGACACGAAGTGGGAGTTCTCGTAGGATGAAGTAGCAAGCTTGTCAGCGTGGTGTTTGAGGTCCGTTCTACTTTCTAAACACACACACACAGTATTGTGGCCGCATGCTATGCTATCGGACTATTTGTAATTCAGCAAATAAACGTGACTAAATTACTTGTCACAGGAAGAAATTACTTGATATTTGTAATTATTCCTCCTGATCTGCCAAGAGCCTAATAATACCTAGAGCTCCTTTCTGTTTGTGGGGTGACTGTCCTGCAGAATACAGTTGAGGCGAGGCAGTGAGAAGATGCAGAAAAGCCAGACAGTGGGTATCTCTGGTTGTGAAAGGGAGTATGTGGCAGGCCTGGGGAAACCTGCAAGGCAGGGGACTTGGGCCTTGGAGGCTGTGTGATCTGGGAAAAGAACATCTAGGTTGGTTTCCAAGGGGAGATTTTGGGAGATAAATGCTGCGTGATATGAATCGTCCCTGCTCTTTCTCCATATAAAATCCTCCCTAAAGCCACTGCCCCCTCCAAGCTTGTGACATTCAATTCCTATCCCCTCCCTTCTCCTCGCCACCTCTCTCCCACCCCCCCTCCTCTTCATTCAGTGGGTGACAGTGGAGGACCTGCCTACAGATGGCCCAAGGTGAAATCAGAGGCTAGATTATCCAAGCCCTGTTCCTCAGAGGCTGAGCCATCCAAGGCCACGCTTACATGCCACTGTTCACTGTTCCCAAAGCCTGCGATGCCCTTTGCCTCTTTTTTCTGCCAGGCAAGCATCAACCCACTCATCTTTCAAGTCTCACTTCTGCGAAGATCTCTGTGACCCCTCCTCTCTTCCTTGGCAGGATCACCATTAATCACCACCTGTGAATTCCCACAGCTCTTCTCAAGGCCTCTTGTTGCCCTGCTTATCTCGTCTTCCTTGATGGGGGGGCCTGGGTTCTAATTTTATCTTTGTTACCTCCTCCCTACCACTCCCTGCCCCCTACTCCATCACTGAACCTAGCCTGTAGCAGGCACTCCAGGACCAGCATGAAATAGGCGAAGGATAAAGGCCTTGGCTGAGGGGTGACAGGATTAGACAGGGAGGGGGCAAGAGACACCAAGAAGAAGATGAGATTATAAGGAGTAGGAAGGAGCAGAGAGAGAGGAGTTAAATGTTAGCCTTCCTTGAAGCTCCCCTCAGAGAAGACTAATTCACGTAATTAAAATCCAGATAACTAGGAGAATGGATGGAGCCAAGTGGTAGATAGAACTGTGGCGAGTGAAGGAAGCACAGAGCTTAAGAATGGAGATGAGAGAGCCTGTTTGTGCTGGAATCAAAAAGAAAGATGACGGAGTGGGGGTGGGATGCGGCTGTACCAGGACAGAATGAAAGCGGGCTGGGGGAGAGAGAGGTGAGAACTGAGTTAATAAGAGGGAGTGGGCGCAGGGAGTGGGAGTCTTGGGCCTGGAGAGAAACAAATACAATCCAAGGCCCCAGCTCCCACACAGACAAGCAGAGTGCGCTTTGTAGCCAAGCAAGCCAAAAGGGTGTGCAGGCCAGCCGGCACTCGGGGCATCGTTGCTGAGAGTGGAAGACGGAAGTGGGAAACTGGGAGGGTTGGCCCAGAAAAGACAAGAAGAAACGCAGCGCACAAGCTTACCGGCTCCGGCGGGGAGGGAGGAAACGGCAGATAAT
Source organism: Madoqua kirkii (assembly GCA_006408675.1). Taxonomy (NCBI): domain Eukaryota; kingdom Metazoa; phylum Chordata; class Mammalia; order Artiodactyla; family Bovidae; genus Madoqua; species Madoqua kirkii. The sequence continues at coordinate 43,562 of SJYC01017554.1, read as the reverse complement.
AACACACTCTAGAGATAAATTAATAACACTAAGCTACCTCGCCGGGGTGTTACGAGTGTTAATTAATTAATTATTGTTTGCCAAGCACTTTGAAGGTGGAAAGGCTCTGTAATTATTATGAATAAAATGTCAGAGATAATAATCGGGCAGAAGGCAGTGACCTCCCCGGCACCTCATTTGCATGGCACGAAGGATTCAGGGATGCTCTGCCAAGGCGAAACCTGCCGAGACGACAGATGCCCGTCCCGACGCCCAGCCTCCTTCTCCCGCGTCTTTCTGGCGCCCCCCGGGGTCCGCGTCCTCTGTCCCCCTGGCAGCGGATGCCCAAGAAGCCGGGTGAGGTGAGGTGTTTACTAGTCTTGGCAAGCGGGAGCACGCTGATGGCTGGGGGTGCGGCCTGAGGGACGTCCCTCCCACCCTGCAGCTTTCCACTGAGCCGGCTGTTTTGTTTCCGAGGAGATCACTATTAATAATACGCTGTAGGTTTGGGTCTGTCTCTTCCAGAGTGGGATGGGAGGGCCTGTTTGGGGCGGGGGCCAAGGCAGGGGAGTGTGTGGGAGAACAAGTCGTCCTGGGAAGATGGGGTGCCACCTTCGGTTTGGGGGAACACGGCCACCAACAAGCCAGGTCCCTGGCTCATGTAGCTATCATCTTAAGCCATCGATGGAGACTGCAATAAACCACACCCTGCCCCCCATTTATATATGGAAAGGGTCCTGTGGCCCTAAAGGCAAAGAGGAAAATTATAATCCAGCCGGGCAGAGCGCAGCATCACCAGCTCAGTGGACATGCTGCTGCTGCTGCTGCTGCTAGAGTTTGAGCCAGCTCTGGGAGATGGTGAAGGACAGGGAAGCCTGGTGTCCTGCAGTGCATGGGTTCCCAAAGAGTCACTGCTTAGGGACTGAAACAGCAACCACACCAGGCAGAGAGTGAGCATGTCCAGCAGAGACCCGTGCTGGACCAGGCTGCGTGACATGACGGGTGTCAGCTCTTAGAGGTTTTGGTCCTGGAGGAAAGACGTCTGAGGACTGTTGTCTTCAGCAGATGCTGCCGCCTCCCTCCCGCCTCCGTGGCTGACAGGCAAAAAACTGCAGAATATTTACCAGCCCTGGGCCATGTGTTCGGGAAACAGTCTTGCCAATGAATTCCTCTTCCTACTGACCAGCAGAGAAGAGAGAGGAATGCCTCCCTAAGGCCGGGCGAGTTTGGGGTGGAGAAGGGACACCAAAGTGGCTACTGGGTCTGGACAGAATTTTGCAGTTTATATCAGAAAAGTAGAAGAATAAACAATGAAAACCTCCTCTGTTTCCTAAAGACAAGAAGACTCCCCTTGTTTGTCTCCTGTGTTCCTGCTGGGAGACCCTGACTAAGCGTCAACAGTGCAGGGATCTTAGGACCCATGACCTTGCTTATGAAGTCAGAAGAGCAGACATTTTATTAGGTCTACGGCTTCCCAGTTGGCGCTAGTGGTAAAGAACTCGCCTGTGATTGCAGGAGATGCGAGAGACACAGGTTCAATCCCCGGGTCTAGAAGATCCCCTGGAAGAGGAAATGGTAACCACCCCAGTATTCTTGCCTGGAAAATCCCATGGACAGAAGAGCCTGGTGGGTCCATGGGGTCCACGGGGTCACAAAAGAGTCGGACTGAGCGACTGAGCACGCACGCCAGGGCAGGGAGGTGCATTTGTTTCTAGGGCGTCACAAGGCACCACCATCTGAGGGGCTTAAACAACTCTTTCGTTCTCCCCATCTGTCTGGAGGCTGGAAGTCCAACATCACAGGGTCAGCAGGGTTGGTTCCTTCTGTGGCTGTGGGGAACAGTCTGTCCAGCCCTTTCTCCCAGTTTCTGGAGGCTGCAGGCGTCTGTAGGTGGCTTTCTGCCCGTGTCTTCACTTCATCTTCCCTCTCTGCCTGTCTGCCTCAGTGTCCCATTTTCCCTTGTACTAAGAACAGCGGCCCCACTGGATTAGAGCCCACCCTACTGACCTCAACCTGATCATCGGCACAGACCCGACTTCCAAATTTAGCCATATCCATAAGTGCTGGGGGTTCAACCGCTTGGGTGGGGAGTGGGGGGTGGGAAACCCTTCAACTGACAAAGGGAGGTTTTCCTTTTTCTAGAAAGTGTTTTGGTCTGTGCCCTTAGTGGCCTGATTCCCACCTGGGTGTGGGGAAATTGAGGCAGGGACCCTCTCTTGGTGTCCTTAGGGCCAGCGTAGAAGTCCTGTGTTGCTTAAACAGAAAGGTTGCTGGGAGGCACAACCTGCACTGTAACCTTTTCTTTCCATCCTGACCTTCTCCTGGTGCTGCTGATACAACACAACTGGCCGTCAGGGTCCCTGTGGCACCGTAGCCCACGTGTAGGGATTAAAGGCCGAGCTTTCACGGACTGGAGGATGGGCCTGGTTTGGAGTCAGCCTGAGAGCTGGGGCCTCGGCTCTCGTTTCCTCACCTCTCAGGTGGGAGGTGGCAGTGTCTACCTCCCAGGGCTGAATGAGATCACTGGCAGAACACGCCTGGTGTCTGGGGGTGCGTGTCATCGATCATTAGGAGCCCAACGGGAAGTCTAACCAAAAACTTGTCCCGGAGGACCGAGTGCAGATTTGTGCTGAAAAGTTTGCTAAGTCCCTCTGACTCCTGTTTTCCTGGCCACCCCCCCGGGGGCCAGGAACCCCGCAAGTCAATGGCTTTGAGGCTTTGAACCGGGACTTCAAAGAGAAGCCAGCTCAGTTCTTCAAACAGGTTTATAAAGAGATTTTGATACAAGACAACAATACTTGTCAGCAGTGCCCAGTTACCGTCCTTCCCTTTGTAGTTTTATTAGGAAATAATTTCCCAGCCGGCGAGGCTCCTGCTGGCATGCCTTGTTTCTCTGTTTGCGATCGGATCTGCCTACCGGAGGGGCTGCCCCTCACGCTGTAGCGGTCTTGCCAGCTGGACGCCCAGAGAAAGACATCACGGAAGGGTCTCTGGAGCCGATTTACCATCTGCCCCTCCCCTCCCCTCCCCCTCTCTGTAGCAAAAATGCAATTTGTTTGACCTCTGGGGAGGTTTAAAACCTCCGCTCCTTAAACTGTCCAGCCCTTTCTCCCAGTTTCTGGAGGCTGCAGGCGTCTGTAGGTGGCTTTCTGCCCGTGTCTTCACTTCATCTTCCCTCTCTGCCTGTCTGCCTCAGTGTCCCATTTTCCCTTGTACTAAGAACAGCGGCCCCACTGGATTAGAGCCCACCCTACTGACCTCAACCTGATCATCGGCACAGACCCGACTTCCAAATTTAGCCATATCCATAAGTGCTGGGGGTTCAACCGCTTGGGTGGGGAGTGGGGGGTGGGAAACCCTTCAACTGACAAAGGGAGGTTTTCCTTTTTCTAGAAAGTGTTTTGGTCTGTGCCCTTAGTGGCCTGATTCCCACCTGGGTGTGGGGAAATTGAGGCAGGGACCCTCTCTTGGTGTCCTTAGGGCCAGCGTAGAAGTCCTGTGTTGCTTAAACAGAAAGGTTGCTGGGAGGCACAACCTGCACTGTAACCTTTTCTTTCCATCCTGACCTTCTCCTGGTGCTGCTGATACAACACAACTGGCCGTCAGGGTCCCTGTGGCACCGTAGCCCACGTGTAGGGATTAAAGGCCGAGCTTTCACGGACTGGAGGATGGGCCTGGTTTGGAGTCAGCCTGAGAGCTGGGGCCTCGGCTCTCGTTTCCTCACCTCTCAGGTGGGAGGTGGCAGTGTCTACCTCCCAGGGCTGAATGAGATCACTGGCAGAACACGCCTGGTGTCTGGGGGTGCGTGTCATCGATCATTAGGAGCCCAACGGGAAGTCTAACCAAAAACTTGTCCCGGAGGACCGAGTGCAGATTTGTGCTGAAAAGTTTGCTAAGTCCCTCTGACTCCTGTTTTCCTGGCCACCCCCCCGGGGGCCAGGAACCCCGCAAGTCAATGGCTTTGAGGCTTTGAACCGGGACTTCAAAGAGAAGCCAGCTCAGTTCTTCAAACAGGTTTATAAAGAGATTTTGATACAAGACAACAATACTTGTCAGCAGTGCCCAGTTACCGTCCTTCCCTTTGTAGTTTTATTAGGAAATAATTTCCCAGCCGGCGAGGCTCCTGCTGGCATGCCTTGTTTCTCTGTTTGCGATCGGATCTGCCCACCGGAGGGGCTGCCCCTCACGCTGTAGCGGTCTTGCCAGCTGGACGCCCAGAGAAAGACATCACGGAAGGGTCTCTGGAGCCGATTTACCATCTGCCCCTCCCCTCCCCTCCCCCTCTCTGTAGCAAAAATGCAATTTGTTTGACCTCTGGGGAGGTTTAAAACCTCCGCTCCTTAATTGCCCCCCTCCCCCCATTATTATTTTTTTTTAAGAGGGGAGGAAAGAGGGGGAAAGGGCCAGAAAAGAAAAGAACCATTTAAGCCATCCTTGCTAGCCTGCTCTGCATTCTCGGCTGGCAGTAAGAATTCCCAATAGATGAAAACTAAGGAGCCCAGCTCACTGCAGGTCCCTAGTTTTCATCTGTTGGGACTAAGTGGGTCCTTTTCTCAGGGGCCAGTTTTCCCAAGCAGAAGAGACGCGTGGTTTCCAGAAGTGACTATTCATTTTTCCTTCCGTGGGACAGTTATTTCCCTATAACTTGAAACATGTGATGAAGAGTCTACTCTATGCCAAGCACCAGGCTGATTCTGAGATCCAGAAACGAGGAACACAGGGTTCCCCCCAGACATGTTTCTCAGCAGGGCTGGGGTGAGCCGATTGAGAAGCAGACCCTTCAGGGCCCTTCCTGAAAGGGCTCTGTGTGCTTCCGCTCCAGCAGGCCCTGCCAGGCTGATGGCAGGGGCTTAAAACTGGGGCCGCTGGGATGCATTTCCACAAGGAAAGGGGCCAGATGGAGAGAGAGAGAGTGGAGATGCGCTGGGAGGAATATGATCCTGAGATGGGAGGGACAGAGGGGAAGTGGGCCTAAGGGGCTCTTATCCCCAGAGCAAAAGACGCCTGCCTTCCTTTTAATGAAATTGGGGGGAAACTTGAGAGAGGCTGTCAGCCATTTAGAGGGTGGGAGAGAAGAGGGTGTGGGCAGGTTCAGCTTTCTTGACTTTTATTTTGTTGGGAAGTAGGAACTTTTTTAGGAAGCAGGAATTAATGGCATTTACTGAGGAGAGGGGAAGCAGTTGGCTTATGGGACTTAGAAAGTTAAAGGCAGATGTTTTTTAGAGACCATTTAGTTCCAGGTCCTCATTTTATCCAGTGTAAAGCCAATGCAGGGGACTCAAGAGATGCGGGTTTGATTCCTCAGTCAGGAAGAGCCCCTGGAGGAAGAAATGGCAACCCACTCCAATATTGTTACCTGGAAAATCCCATGGACAGAGGAGCCTGGTGGACTACAAAATACTCTTTGCTATGGGGTTGCAAAAAGTCAGATACAACCGAGCACACAAACACGCGCGCGCGCGCGCACACACACACACACACACACACACACACACGGAAGGATTGAGGAATTTCCTAAGGTAGTATATTGATGAGGGGTGGAGCTGAGACTCGGATGCAGGTCTGCTGGCTCCTAGGTCAGGGACCGCTGCTCTGCAGGATGCTCCCTGCATCCCTGAGGGTGCATCACTGTTTGCATCCACCTAGGAGGATGGGGTTGCGGTGGCAGGCTTGGGTAAGACCTCCTGGGATTCTTGACCAACTGGATGATGAGGTTGGTTCCAGTGTCTTTGGTCCATTTAGAGGTGTGGAGTCGGTGCAGAGGGAAACCTCGTGTGGTTAAAGGTCATCCAGGGTCACCCCAGGTCACTGCACGATGAGCAAAGCTCTCCTGCAATGGAAGTTACAGAGCAATGCCGTTTCGCAGGCTTTAAAGTATTTTTGCTGACCCAGGATTATTCACCTTCCCATCAACAAGTTCCTACTCTTGCCAAAGGAAATAGTAAATGCTTCCACTGAAAAGCCACAGAGTAGGAACTGACCTAAAAACTTGTAGTTTCTGAGCAGAAATGTGCCAGACCACAGGAACACAAATAACCTGTTGGTTGCTGTCCAGGATCTGTGCCAGTGTTATTACACTCATTGTGCCGATGGGGAAACCTAAGTGGGAAGATGGATGGTTTCCAAAGATTCATCCAAAGGCAGTAATAAAACTCACAGTTTAATGTTTGTTACTCTTATTCCTGAATCTTCCTCTCGCTGATTACCTCATATTTCCATGGAATGTGCAAGAAGCATTGACTAGGACGTTAAGAATAGACCATAGAGTTTTTCCATGAGGTCTGGCTGGAGTCTGGTGAACCTCAACTCCAGCCACTTATATAATTTTTTGAGGCATCTAGTGAAAAAAAAAGAAGGTATAATAAAATGGTTGTAATATATTTTATATGTTTGAATTTAGGGGATGGCAAACTATGGCTTGCAGACCAAATCTGGCCTGCAGCCTGTTTTTGAACAGCCCATGAGCTAAGAATGGATTTTACATTTTAAAGGGTCATTAAAAACAAAAATAAAAGCTCAAAACAAAGAACATACTGCAGAAACTGTATGTGCCTAGAAAGCCTGACATGTTTACTAACTGGTCCTACAGAAAAGGTTCGTTGCTCCTGATTACAAATGAAGCCCCCAAAGCCAATGATATGTGCTTGCATTATAACGAGATAACTATAGACTTATTGCAGCTATTTGTTTACTGTATACTGGAAGCAGTGTGGGCTTGTAAGGGGAGAGCTCAGTTCCAAGTTGTTGGACCACTGCTGCTTACTCCAATCATCCTGGCTAATCTCATTATATTCGTTTGGACATAAGGCCAAAGGTGAGCCTTGGTGGCCTTTGTGACCCCAAGGCTTGACCCCACAGTCCTCATGACCCCTGATCCAGGGTAACATGTTCTGGGTTTCCTTTGAGCCGGAAAGGAGAATCAATCAGTTCTCCTCTTAGCAAGGATTTGGCATCTTAGTTTGCCTGCCTTGCCTTAGGAAGCCTATCCATGTGTGGGGCAAGAGTCCTTCATTTGTCCTAGGGCAGCTGAGCCCTGGATGGCAGGATGCATGCCACCAGTGGACACTGGCTCCCTAACCAGCGTGTGTACCCACAGCTTCACGATACCCATTGTAAATTAACCGGAGGGCTGTCCCTGCAGACAGGGAGGGCTGACAGAGAACTGCCAACTCTGCTGAGCAGACGCTGCTTCTGTGCGCTGGAACCTCCCTGTGGAGACTGGCAAGTGATGTAACACCTCAGGACACCCAGCAGCTGGCCAGGAGGAGCCAGGCCACCAGGAGAATTCACGCTTTACTTTCCTACTCTGGGAGCCAGAAAGGCAGAGCACTGGAGGCGAGAGAATGTAGGTGGTGAGGTCTCACTGAGCGAGGTTCAAGTCCTGCCTCTGCCATGAACTCATCACACAGCCTTAGACAGATGAGTTCATGTCTCACACCTTCAGTTTCTTCATTTGTAAAATGAAGTAATAGCAGTCCTACCTCATGGGTTATTGGGAGGCTGAAAAGAGGTTCAGATGCAAAAGAATCAATGAGAAGGCAAACGAGTATATTAGCTATTGGGGGCTTTATTCTAGTCCATCCTGTGAGCATTGAGCTTATTTCTGCATCAATGTTTTGCCTTAAAGGTCAGAGGGTAGTCTCCAGTACGGAAGAGCAGAGAGGTGGTGGAGCTGGGGAGAGGTTGTGCTTTGCAATATAGAAATGGCACAGAAAAGACATTTTGGAGGGAGAAATCATTAAATTAGAAGAATCAGAAACGTCCAGAGAGGTACTTCAGTGATCCCACAGTCCAGCCATCCTTAAACATTTGCCAGGGAAGGTTGCTCAGGGGTTGTGTCTCCTGATGCAGAAAGCCCTGGGTGAGCCCTAATTCTGTTATTCACTGTTAAATAACCCAAATTCTGTTATTTACTGACTATATGACTGGGCAAGAGATTGGATTCCCTAAGCGTCAACTTTCTTGTTAATCTTTTTTTGTTTTTGCTTCTTTTTTTTCCCAGCTTCCTTGTTTATAATTGTCATTGTTCAGTCCCTCAGTCTTGTCACTTTTTGTGACCCTGTGGACTACAGCACGCCGGGCTTCCCTGTCCTTCACCATCTCCTAGAGTTTGCTCAAACTCATGTCCATTGAGTTAGTGGTGCCATCCAACAATCTCATCCTCTGTTATCATCTTCTCTTTCTACCTTCCATCTTTCCTGGCATCAGGGTCTTTACTAATGAGTCAATTCTTTGCATCAGGTGGCCAAAGTATTGGAGTTTCAGCTTCAGCATCAGTCCTTCCAATGTATATTGAGGGTTGATTTCCTTTAGGATTGACTGATTTGATCTCCTTGCAGTCCAGGAGACTCTCAAGAATCTTCTCCAACACCACAGTTTGAAAGCATCAGTTCTTCGGCACTCAACCTTCTTTATGGTCCAATTCTCACATCCATACATGACTACTCGAAAAACCGTAATTTTTATAATTAAGAATAGTTATAATACCAATTATATATTACTATTCACAACCCATGAGGTTGTTGTGAACATTCATTGTTGGTTCAAGGCCACCATCTGTGTCTCCATATGACCATTCCACAAGAGATCAGGTATAGTGAAAGGAGGACCAGGTGATGGGTCTCTACTGATGTTCCTCATAACCTGGGTCCCCACTTACTGGTGTCACAGGGAGTCTGAGCAACGTCTTTCTTTGTGCGGAGCCAACAGACCTGTAGAGATGTAGTTCCACTAAATGGTGTGTATACCAGCTCAGAGCCTTTGAGCCTACATCAATAAAGTCAAATCCATGCAGTCAATTTCCTGTCTGTCTCATGGGGTTAATTTCCCTTGCTTTTGGTTGGACAAAAGTTGGTTTTGAAAACACCCCTTATAATAGGTGTTTCAAAACACTTGAGTGTCGGTATGAGCCTATTAAATTCTAACAACTCTGCTGGCAGGTAAAGCACATTTATAGACTTAAAATAACCGTGTTGTTTGCCTTTCAGACTGTTGGGGCCGTTCTGGAGTGATTTTGTGCTTAAGGTCAAGGAATTTTGAGGGATGGATTTTTGTTTCTCAATTCGCTCTCCTCACATTGTCCTTCTATGTAGTAGTATAACTGCAGGATTGTTTATCAGCCTCTAGCTGAAACTGATCTTGCCAGAAATCCATTGCTTCTATTCAGCCAAATATATCTACGTTTTAGTTGTCAGTACCTCAAAGGAATTATGCTACCTCTGGGCTTTTCCAATTCTAACTTTCTCCAAATGTTTGAATGTCCAAAGGTGGCTGTTAAAAAAAAAATCAACTCTGCAATTCTACAGGGTGGAATTCTGGCACATGTAAGGCTATTTGATTGAGTAAATAAATATCCTGGGCCTTGAAGTTTTTGCTGAGGGAGAAAGATCTAGAATAGAAGAGAGGTTGAAGCAAGGTCTAGCTTTCTGAGAGACAGAGAAGAAGGAGAGAATATATTGAGACTAAAAAAGTGTCTGCAGGGGAGTCTAGGTTCGACAGAGGAGGGAAGAAAGGGGTAGCATTGGCTGTCTTCGATCGGCTGCAATACTTAGCAGGAAGATGCAGTCCTCTGGGGTAAAGTATTTGGGATGCATTTCAGAGCCAGAGGGAGTGGCCGCAATGGAAGGAAATGGGAAAAGTTGAGATTTAGGGAACTTCATCCTCTAAGACTTAGATGATTTTAACTGGCACATGGACCTGCGGTTTTGAGACCACGAGGCAGTGAGAAATGGACTGCCTGAACACCAGCTGAAGTTTCAACATGGTGCAGGGTCATAAAATGATGTCAGGACATCAGAAAATGTATTTAGACTAGGTTCTGTTTTACTTTGTGGGAATTCAGTTCAAAGAATCAGTCATTTTTTCATATAGCTAATGTTACTGATTTACAAAGAATTCCTCTCACAGGCAAACATAAAAAGACCTAAAACCCCGTAATTAAATGCCTGGTCCAGCCACAAAGTCAGACTGTCTTAAACCATCCTTTTCAAACATAGACTACACATCTCTCATCCATTAAAAACTTGTAAAGTAGGTTTTTTCCCTCCCTTTATCCCTTCTTGAAACTCCTGTCAAACCAGGCTCCATATGAGAAGCCAATCAGCAATGGAAGGAATTTCGAGTCAATTCTTGTTGCTTTGCTAGTGCTTTGTAAAGTAGGCTTGTAACCCTTCTTTCATTCTTGTCAAGTATGTCCAAAAAAACCTTAAAGAATCTTCTCCAACACCACAGTTTGAAAGCATCAGTTCTTCGGCACTCAACCTTCTTTATGGTCCAATTCTCACATCCATACATGACTACTCGAAAAACCGTAATTTTTATAATTAAGAATAGTTATAATACCAATTATATATTACTATTCACAACCCATGAGGTTGTTGTGAACATTCATTGTTGGTTCAAGGCCACCATCTGTGTCTCCATATGACCATTCCACAAGAGATCAGGTATAGTGAAAGGAGGACCAGGTGATGGGTCTCTACTGATGTTCCTCATAACCTGGGTCCCCACTTACTGGTGTCACAGGGAGTCTGAGCAACGTCTTTTTTGTGCGGAGCCAACAGACCTGTAGAGATGTAGTTCCACTAAATGGTGTGTATACCAGCTCAGAGCCTTTGAGCCTACATCAATAAAGTCAAATCCATGCAGTCAATTTCCTGTCTGTCTCATGGGGTTAATTTCCCTTGCTTTTGGTTGGACAAAAGTTGGTTTTGAAAACACCCCTTATAATAGGTGTTTCAAAACACTTGAGTGTCGGTATGAGCCTATTAAATTCTAACAACTCTGCTGGCAGGTAAAGCACATTTATAGACTTAAAATAACCGTGTTGTTTGCCTTTCAGACTGTTGGGGCCGTTCTGGAGTGATTTTGTGCTTAAGGTCAAGGAATTTTGAGGGATGAATTTTTGTTTCTCAATTCGCTCTCCTCACATTGTCCTTCTATGTAGTAGTATAACTGCAGGATTGTTTATCAGCCTCTAGCTGAAACTGATCTTGCCAGAAATCCATTGCTTCTATTCAGCCAAATATATCTACGTTTTAGTTGTCAGTACCTCAAAGGAATTATGCTACCTCTGGGCTTTTCCAATTCTAACTTTCTCCAAATGTTTGAATGTCCAAAGGTGGCTGTTAAAAAAAAAATCAACTCTGCAATTCTACAGGGTGGAATTCTGGCACATGTAAGGCTATTTGATTGAGTAAATAAATATCCTGGGCCTTGAAGTTTTTGCTGAGGGAGAAAGATCTAGAATAGAAGAGAGGTTGAAGCAAGGTCTAGCTTTCTGAGAGACAGAGAAGAAGGAGAGAATATATTGAGACTAAAAAAGTGTCTGCAGGGGAGTCTAGGTTCGACAGAGGAGGGAAGAAAGGGGTAGCATTGGCTGTCTTCGATCGGCTGCAATACTTAGCAGGAAGATGCAGTCCTCTGGGGTAAAGTATTTGGGATGCATTTCAGAGCCAGAGGGAGTGGCCGCAATGGAAGGAAATGGGAAAAGTTGAGATTTAGGGAACTTCATCCTCTAAGACTTAGATGATTTTAACTGGCACATGGACCTGCGGTTTTGAGACCAGAGGCAGTGAGAAATGGACTGCCTGAACACCAGCTGAAGTTTCAACATGGTGCAGGGTCATAAAATGATGTCAGGACATCAGAAAATGTATTTAGACTAGGTTCTGTTTTACTTTGTGGGAATTCAGTTCAAAGAATCAGTCATTTTTTCATATAGCTAATGTTACTGATTTACAAAGAATTCCTCTCACAGGCAAACATAAAAAGACCTAAAACCCCGTAATTAAATGCCTGGTCCAGCCACAAAGTCAGACTGTCTTAAACCATCCTTTTCAAACATAGACTACACATCTCTCATCCATTAAAAACTTGTAAAGTAGGTTTTTTCCCTCCCTTTATCCCTTCTTGAAACTCCTGTCAAACCAGGCTCCATATGAGAAGCCAATCAGCAATGGAAGGAATTTCGAGTCAATTCTTGTTGCTTTGCTAGTGCTTTGTAAAGTAGGCTTGTAACCCTTCTTTCATTCTTGTCAAGTATGTCCAAAAAAACCTTAAAATGTAACACGGCCAATATGAGTGAATGATGACATGGAGATGGGGATTCCTTCCCGACTCCACTTCTTGGAGTCAAGCTGCAGCCGCTGGCACCTTCGCGTATCCAGCTCTAAGGGTTAGAAATGTTCCAACTCTGTGAGATGAGATGGAGCTAGTGTAGCTGCTTGAATGTGCTCTTCTAGATAAGAGAGGGACGAGATTTTCGATTTCTGGCTGCTTCTCAGCGAGTGATGACACTGTATTTTCCCCAGCCCCCACAAGGCCACTCTTCAGTTATCAAATCTGATTACGGTAGACTGAATAATGGTCTCTAAAGATATCTACATTCTAACCCTGAGAACCTGTGAATGTTATCTTACATGGAAAAATAAATTTTGAAGCTGTAATTATATTAAAGACCTCGAGATAGGAAGATTATTCTGGATTGTCTGAGTCAGTCCTGAAATTAGAACTATCTTTTGGTATCCATCGGAGGAGGCAATGGCACCCCACTCCAGTACTCTTGCCTGGAGAATCCCATGGATGGAGAAGCCTGGTGGGCTGCAGTCCGTGGGGTCACGAAGAGTTGGACACGACTGAGCGACTTCACTTTCACTTGTCACTTTCATGCATTGGAGAAGGAAATGGCAACCCACTCCAGTGTTCTTGCCTGGAGAATCCCAGGGACAGGGGAGCCTCGTGGGCTGCCGTCTATGGGGTCGCAGAGAGTCGGACATGATTGAAGCGACTTAACATTTGGTATGGTATTGGTTCTAGGACTGGCCTTCAATATCAAAATCCTCAGCTGCTCAAGTGCCACAGTCAATCTATTGTATCTTTTGTTCCATATCATGTATTCAACCAACCTCATATCAAGTAGTATTGTAGTACTTATGCGAGAAAAAAAATCTGCATATAAGTGGACCCACACAGTTCAGATCTGTGTTGTTCGAGGGTCAGCTGAAATCACATGTGTCATTGTAAGAGGGAGGCAGGAGACATTTGACTACAGGGGAGAAGAAGTTAGTGTGAAGATGGTGTCAGATTGGAAAGATGTGGCCACGAGCAAAGGGATGCTGGCTACCAGTGGAAGCTGGAAGGGACAAGGGATAGATTCTCCCCTTGGAGTCTCCAGAAGGATCTAGCCCGCACCGTCCCTTGATTTTAGCCCACCAGATTCCTTGCAGGCTCTGGCTCCCAGGACTCTTAAGAAAACAAATTCTGTTGTTTTAAGTCATTGCATGTGTGTGTGTGTGTGTGTGTGTGTGTGTGTGTGTGTGTGTGTGTGTTTTCAGTCATGTCTGATTCTTTGTGACCCCAGCAGGGGTCCTCTAGTTCACCAGGCTCCTCTGTCCATGGGATTTTCCAGGCAAGAATACTGGCATGGGTTGCCATTTCCTTCTCCATTTAAGTCTTTAAGCTTATCGTAATTTGTTACAGCAGTAATAGGGCACTGATACACTGTTCATGTCTGATTTGCTGGAGAATGAGGGAACACAGCTCTCTGGTTCTCATTTGACTGCTCCTGGCACATGGAAGAGCTGCCTGCCTCATGCAGAACACTGGGAGCATGATCTCAGGGAGGTAACACATATTCCCAGTGTGTACACTTGGGCTAACTCTCAGAGCAGAGCTATTTGAAAGGAAAAGCATTCGGCGGGTGATGGCTCTTCCTATAGCATAAATGAGTGAGTGTTTGTGCTCTGATCTGCTCCTCCTGGCCCAGGTAAACAGGTTAAGTTGTTTAAGCACATCTTAGAAAAGGTTCTAATTTTAAAGCTAATATTATCTGGAAATTCTTCCAAAGTACAAGATAAAATGCCCCCAAATGTCTGTCAATAGGTTTTAGAGTCACTTGCATTTGATGATGTTTCAGAAACGCTCCTAACTTGTGCAGGGAGGTACTTGATTTTTCTGGGGATGTCTGAGCTCTGGTGAGGTAAGAAGTTGCCATGAGAGTTGCATGGAGCTTGTTTCAGGCCCTTCTTGCTTATTCTCCAGTTCCACACTCACACCTCGATATCCCCTAACGCTGCCTGGTTCTGTGTTTCATTGACTGCAAGGCTGAATGATTAGCTGACTGAATCAGCTAGTCTGTGTACTTGACTCAAGACTGCTTTTCCCTCTTCCCTCCCTGGCAAGCGTCTTTCTCGTTGAGTTAACCATGCGCTTTTAACACCAGCCTCTTGGAGAAGGGGTTATCCTCTGTCTTGACAGGGTCATTGAATTTCAGAGTCAGAAAGGAGCTTTATTAAGCACATCAATTCCAACTCCAGTGAAATAATTAACTCGGGGCTTGGACAGTCTGGAGGAGGAACCGTGAGGCCGGGGGGCTGAGCTGTAGCCCCACCCCAGGAGATGTTGGGACAATAGCGCGTGGGCTACTCCATGAGAAGCGCTGGCAGGACTGGGAAGCCGATGGAGTGGGTAGAGGCAAGCAGTTGAGACCTTCATTTTGGGGGGACAAATTTTCTGTGACAAACATTTTCTTTGTTCCTGCAAAAGTAGTACTTGGCCTGCTCTGCCTCCTGTGGCTTGTGCTGGGCACATCTGTGGTTGGGTTTTGCTAAACCTGGGACCCGTGGGTAATCTGGATGCCCAAAGTACTTGGGCAAAGGCACCTACATTGCAACAATACTTCACTGAGATGCTGGGCTATCTGGGAAAAGAGCAAGCAATCAGGTGAACCAGAAAGATCCATTTAACCAACTTAGAAGATGGGCGGTTTTGATGAGAGCATTAACCTTCTCCAGGCTGGCTGTCATTCCCACATGACGGCTGCGTGCCTGGCATTTGCGAGGAGTCTTTCATCTCTAAGAGAAGAAGGGGAAGCAGGGGTCGCATCTAATATATTAAAAGCAGAAAGGACACGTTGAAGCAATTTGGTACCCTTTGGCCTGTGGGTCTTTTCTCCCCACTGAGGTGGTATGTATTTTAAAGGCCTAACCTAGGAGCTGTTTTGAAAGACCAGGTTAAAGAACAACTAAACTTAGACTTGCCTTTAAAATGTCAGAAACTGTCTACCCTGGTGGATGGGCAAAAGATTCATTCTTTTGGGAGTTGGGCCCTGAATCATTTAGGCTTCTTTTAGTTGCAAGTGATAGAAAGCCAAGTTTGAATTTATTTTGTTACAAAAAACGATGTGTGTCTTGGGTACCTGAGCTGTCTTGTTGAAGACGTGGCCTTTGGCATAGATGAAGATAGGCTCCCTCATGTCACTGAGGTTGGTCACTCTCTCCTCCTTTGGGTGGGCTTGATTTTCATGCATTCCCTCCCTCACAGCTTGTAAGAGCGCTGCCAGCCACTGGAAAATACACACGTCTAGCTTCAAATCTAGTCATCGTGAGAAGCGGCTTTCCTACAAATAACACAAAGGTTTGGAAATTGGAGCCCTTGGTCCTAACTGGCTGAGTGGATCAGCCCTGAGACAATTATTATGAAAGAGGCATTGACCACGGCCTCTCAAACTTTAACGTGCACACGAATCATCTGGGAATTTTGTTAAAAGGCAGATGCTGACTCAGAAGGTCCCAGGTGAGAACCCGAGATTCTGCATTTCTAATAAACTCCTAGATGATGCTGAGGCTGCTGATCTAAGGACAGTATCTAAGACTAGGCTTGTTGGCTTCACTTAGGTGGCGTTTTCCCTCCATATAGCCTGAGGGTGGAGGAGCCTGGTGGGCTGCAGTCCATGGGGTCGCTAAGAGTCTGACACGACTGAGCGACTTCACTTTCACTTTTCACTCTCAGGCATTGGAGAAGGAAATGGCAACCCACTTCAGTGTTCTTGACTGGAGAATCCCAGGGACGGAGGAGCCTGGTGGGCTACCGTCTATGGGGTCGCACAGAGTCGGACATGACTGAAGTGACTTAGCAGCAGCAGCAGCAGCAGCAGCAGCAGCAGCAGACTTGGGTTCAACTGAGGACAAAAGCTGAGTCTAGTGGGTAATAGGGAAGAGAGGGCCCTCAGGACAAGTTGTAACATTGTTGCGGCATTAAGGACCGATCAGATCTGTTGGCCAAAGAACACATTTTTGCTATGGGCTCTCTGGGTTTTTTGTTAACTTCGACATAAAATGCAGTCAGTGATGTTTGGGGATGTCTGAGTTGTGCCTAGCCTCAGTAATCAAAGAGAGGAAAGAAGTGATCCTTAGATGCAAGACAGAAGATAAGCCAATCTCAAAAACTGCGCTCATGATGATCATCATTGCTATTAATTATTAACTGAGGAAGGACTAGCACGTGCCTGGTGTGGGTAGAGATTTTGTTTAAGCACCAGCCCAGAGAGACTTGGAAAGGAAACCAAAGAAGAGGCATGAATTATAAATACGGATCCTGCCATAGGAAGCTGCTGGAAGCTCGGGCGCCTGCAGTGGAGAAGGGGGTCTCGAGGCTGAAGCTCCGGAACCGCAAAGTGGGGTTAATGCGCCACACAGGAACCTGCATTCTGCGGCATGGGACGGCTCATTAGGGGACCAGCATCCACGCTGCTGGTGACAGAGGATGGACGCAAAAGCAGGAACCGCAACTCGGAGAATCTCCGAAGGAACTTACATTTCTGTTACATGGGAAGACGTACTGCCTAAAGTTGTTTTTTTTTTTTTTAATGTAATTGCTTTGAATATTATATTGTGATAAAGAGGTAGGTAGACCTGGGATAACTAGTTGATAAACTATGATAACGAAAGATGGTATTCTGGAAAGCATTTGTTTAGAATGTGGCATTTAAGGGGGATTAGTTGCATAATTTAGGTATTTGAATATCACCATGTAATAAATAATAATAATAACCACAATAATCCCAGCTTGATGGGGGCCCTGATGGTTAGAGAATGTTCTAGCTAGGTTACCAGATGGAGAACTGTAATTAGGCTCATTCCCTGGTAATTTAAGAAATGAAGGCAGCATCACTTTTTGCCTCTCATCACCTTCCCTTCCCTTTATTTCTCAGCATCCTGATGTCTTCTGCCTGTGGCAAGCAATCTCTCTCTCCCGGCTCCCTCCCTTCCCTCTCCCTCCTTCCTCCCCCACCCCCATTTTTATCTCTCCCGGAGCCTAAGCTGTTAGTGTTTTGCTGCTGGGAATCCTGGCGTTGTGCAAGGTCTTTACACGTACCTTATCAAGTGAGCCCTGTCCGTCTCTTAAATCCCCGTGGTAGGAAGATGTCAAGACATTAGCTACAGCCAGTGAGGTGTCAGAGGGTTTCTAATGCCATATAGACACGTGTTGGATTGATCCTCTTCTCTCCCCAAAAGTATCCTGGTTTCCTTAGCAGAAAAGTTAAGTCAGAACATTTGTCTTATTTGAATTTAGTCAGGCAGGTGGCTCCTGAACCTTCCTTCTTCAGGTCCTGAGCACCTACACACCCGAGCTCTGGGAGACCACCATCGCCACCATCCACAGGCTGCAGCAAAGATGCTTCCTGCTTCTGTTTGCATCTCAGCAACGTCCCCATCTTTTCTGCTGAAAATTCTCTTTCTTTATGGATGGTCCTTCCCACTTTCTCCTTCCTCCCCTCGTCAGGTACTTTAAAGGGTCTAATTCTTGCGCAGAATGAGAGCTAACGGAAGATACCCAATCAGGCCGATTCTCTGTGCTTAATTCGAGGTGACAGGTTAACAACAGGAAACAGAGAATCATGAGTCATCACCCTCTGGGTGCTGGTGTAAGAACAACTGGCCTCAAAAGCAGGGGAGAGAAATGTGGTCCTAGAGACCTGAGTAGGGGCATCCACCCTGCTGTGTGACCTGCTAGCGCCTGACCTTCCCTCACCTCAGCATTTAACACGCTCTCTGGCAAGTGATTTTAACTGCAGATTTTCCCCATTAACACAGTAACCCACCCTCCTGCCCACCACCACCATGCCAGGATTGAGTCCGCCCCATTCACCCGTGCATTTCCAGAGTCAAGCTCAGTGCCTGGCGCGGGTAGATGCTCAAAACACATGCATTGAATTTGTTTTTTAACTCATCCCTTCAGGACAGGTGTGCCAGGAGGAGAGGAAGCTCTTCTGCTTATAGAGAAGTGGTGCTGGTTTAGAGTAGCAATCAGTTAAAACAGACCTTGTTGAAACATAGTGAACAAATTTTAAATTGGCTCAGGATCTAGGGGAAAAAAACCCAGAAATACATGTGAGGGTGGGGAGGTGGGTGGGAAGTACACAGAAGGATTGGGATAGTAAAGGATCCTAAAATTCTACCTAATTGAAAGTTACATTTCTTAGTTTTCTTTTTCTCAAGTAAATTTCTTATTGAAATACAGTAAATTGAGTACACAAATCACAAAGCTGTTGGGAGCATATACATCTTGATGTGTGTTCACAAAGGGAACAAACTTGGATGAGTGACCTCAGATGAAGAAATCATCCTGCCAGTATACCAGAAACCACCCCAGACCCTTCCCTATATCCTGATGTCCATTCCTGCAGTTTTGCCTGTTTCTGAGCATTATGTAAATGGAATCATATAACATGTTCTCTTTTATGCTTAGCTTCTTTTCTTCACTGCTTTTTTAATCTGGCAGTAATTCATCCTTTTCATGGATGTATAGTTTTCCACTTTATGGGTCTACCACTGTATTTAAGTGTCTGCCTTATTGTTGACAGCAATTGTTTCTTTCCTATTTTTTTAAGGAAAAAAATAGTTTTTTTTCCTATTAATAGTTTTTGCCTATTAACAGTAGTGCAATGATGTATGCTCTTGAATGTCTTCTCATGCCCATAAATTGGGTATCTACATGTACGAAGACTAATGCAGGATTGCCAGGCAGGTGCATTCTCAGCTTCGGTAGATACTGCTGTTTTCTGACTTCTTGTTGTTGTTCAGTGGCTAAGTCATGTCCAACTCTTTGCCATCCCATGGACTGCAGCATGCCAGGCTTCCTTGTCCTTCACTATCTCCCAAAGTTTGCTCACACTCATGTCCATTGAGTCAGTGATGCCATCCAGCCGTCTCATCCTCTGTCACCCCCTTTTCCTCCTGCCTTCAGTCTTTCCGAGAATCTGGGTATTTGCACACCCACCAACATTCAGTGAGAGTTTCCATTTTCCTAGTTTCTTGCCAACAGTTTAGCATTGCTGTCTTATCAATGTTAATCTAGTCGGTGGGTGTGCAACGGCGTTGTTTTGTGGTTTTGACTTACATTTTCCTGATGACGGATGGAGCTGAACAGCTTTTACCGTTGGTTATTTGAGTGTCCTCTTTATGACATGCCTGTTCATGTCTCTATATGTTATTTTGCAGATATTTTTGGCATGTCGTGTTTGTTCATTTTAAAGGGACTTTAGACATTATGATCTTGGCTTTCTTACTTAAAAATGTGTCTATTATAGTACCAGAGCCCTTTCTTGAGATGAAATCTTAGTGAGAAGACCAAGATGCAAACTAGGTCAAAGCAGAGATGTTCTCAGAGGAGGGCAGAGAATCTCAGAGCGCTTCCCATCCACCACCCCTATTATATTCCAGTGAACCTGAAAACACTGCCTTATAGCAAAGAAAGTTTTTAAGAGCCAAGATAACAAGTGAGCCAATAAAAATCCTCATAAATACTTTATGAAATATTTGCTAACAATAAAGATAACAGGAGACGTAAGACCCTGAAAGGCATTTTCACAACTTGAATGGGTTATAATGGACATTATACTATTAATTTCCATTTATGCTCTTTGCTCAGTGGCAACTTTGCATCGTCTCTCTCATCCTGTGAGCAAGTTACAAGATGCTTTCAGTGTTATTTTGATTCACTACCGAACACATGCACACGAAGAGATGGTGTGTGTGTGTGTTTGTGCATGTACACACACGGCTGCCTACCCTCTCCTTCCAAATGCTCAATGCTCTTCTGATTTTATAACTTAGATTTGGTTGTTCCCATGTCCTAAATGCAGCCTTGGTCTCATAGACACAAAAGTATTTGGATTTTTCAAATGGAAAAAATTGGGGGCAAGCTTTATTTAACACATCTGGGGAGGCGTTTTTGGTTTCCAGGACCAGGGCCCAGCACTGGTCACAAGGAAAAACACTGTAGCCGTCCCTTTTCCATTTACCTCCTCTCTCTGCCTCACCAGACCCGAGAGGGCAGTTCGGGGGCTCCGTCCTCCGGCTCCGCCTCCTCCCGGTTTCTCCCTCCCAGAGCTTCAGGCTCAAACTTCTATTTCTTTACTGCCATCTGTTTTACCTCCCTTTTCTTTTTCCCAATCCCCGCTTCCTTTTCTTAAATTATCCCCAACTGGAGGGACTTGCAATCTGTAGATGTAAAAATCTAAGAGAAATATGGAAATAAATTTGCATACAATGGAATTTGGCAAAGTGAAGGAGCTCAAAGATACAAAGAGATTATTGCCATCTTTTCAAACATGAGCTATCACTGCTGGTACCTGGAAGGACCTTAAGCAATACACTGGATTAAAGTTTCTTCAAAAATTGGAATTTTTATATATTATGGGTATTAATATAGTTCTTAGATTTGTGGCAAGATAGTATATTTGTTTTCAGCTGTATAAAAGCTCTTTTTAAATATTTAAGTTTTTAAAAAATAATTTTTCTGGCAAAACTTGTAAATTAGTGATACTTGGAAGATAATGGATGAGTCATGCTCGGTAAATCAAAAGAGTAATTTTATTATAGGACTCCTTTCTCCCGTCAGATCTAGATAAGCAGAAGTGGGCACAGAGTATATGGAATCCTGCTCCTTCAGTGTAATAATGAATGTTAGGATCAAAAAAAAAGCAGTCTATTACAATAGTTTTCAGTATAGTCTACACATCCCTGCAGGTTCCCATGACACTTCGAATGTGTCCATGATGTCAAAAACTATTTTCATAATAATACTGAGTTGTTGTTTGCTCTTTTCAATACATTGACATCTGTACTGTTCATGCAAAAGCAATGGCAAGTAAAATGCTGGCATCTTTGGATGATTCCAGGCAGCAACACCAGCCTGTACTGCTGGTGGTTGTATGCTTGTCCACACTGGCTGGAGAAAGAAAAGTCCATGTCGCTCAACAGTGGCCTTAATAAAGCAGTAAGACAGGTGAAATCTCAACACATTGCATCTTTGTCCTGTTCTGTGTGACAAAATGGCATGTATGAATCAAGCATTCTGCTGGGTACTATGTATGATGGTTGTCTCAAGGAAAGGCACTTTTGAATTGAACTAGCCCCATTTTCTCCAAGCCAGGCTTCAGCAATATGTGAACCATGAACTTCCAGATGTTCAAGCTGGTTTTAGGAAAGGCAGACGAACCAGAGATCAAATTGCCAACATCCGCTGGATCATGGAAAAAGCAAGAGAGTTCCAGAAAAACATCTACTTCTGCTTTATTGACTATGCCAAAGCCTTTGACTGTGTGGATCACAATAAACTGTGGAAAATTCTAAAAGACATGGGAATACCAGACCACCTAACCCGCCTCTTGAGAAATCTGTATGCAGGTCAGGAAGCAACATTTAGAACTGGACCTGGAACACAGACTGCTTTCAAATAGGAAAAGGAGTACGTCAAGGCTATATATTGTCACCCTGCTTATTTAACTTCTATGCAGAGTACATCATGAGAAACACTGGGCTGGAAGAAACAGAAGCTGGAATCAAGATTGCCAGGAGAAATATCAATAACCTCAGATACTCAGATGACACCACCCTTATGGCAGAAAGTGAAGAGGAACTAAAAAGCCTCTTGATGAAAGTGAAAGAGGAGAGTGAAAAGTTGGCCTAAAGCTCAACATTCAGAAAATGAAGATCATGGCATCCGGTCCCATCACTTCATGGGAAATAGATGGGGAAACAGTGGAAACAGTGTCAGACTTTATTTTGGGGGCTCCAAAATCACTGCAGATGGTGACTGCAGCCATGAAATTAAAAGATGCTTGGTCCTTGGAAGAAAAGTTATGACCAACCTAGATAGCACATTAAAAAGCAGAGACATTACTTTGCCAAGAAAGGTCCGTCTAGTCAAGGCTATGGTTTTTCCAGTGGTCATGTATGGATGTGAGAGTTGGGCTGTGAAGAAAGCTGGGCACCAAAGAATTGATGCTTTTGAACTGTGGTGTTGGAGAAGACACTTGAGAGTCCCTTGGACTGCAAGGAGATCCAACCAGTCCATTCTAAAGGAGATCAGTCCTGAGTGTTCATTCGAAGGACTGATGCTAAAGCTGAAACTTCAATTCTTTGGCCACCTCATGCGAAGAGTTGACTCACTGGAAAAGATTCTGATGCTGGGAGGGACTAGGAACAGGAGGATAAGAGGATGACAGAGGATGAGATGGCTTGATGGCATCACCGACTCGATGGATATGAGTCTGAGTGAACTCTGAGAGTTGGTGTGGACAGGGAGGCCTGGCGTGCTGCGATTCATGGGGTCACAAAGAGTCGGACACGACTGAGCAACTGAACTGAACTGAGCCCCCTTTTTGCATGAGACATGATTTTCATTTGAAAGAACAACTGATCAGACAAACTATGATTACTTAGACTTGGTTATTAGACAGATATTTCCCCCCAAATGAATGAAATGGGCCTGTTACTTCAAGGGAAATAACTGACAGTGTGTATATAGCCCATGATAAAATTTGGAGAAATTTAGAATTCTGGAATACTTGTTTTCTTTACCATGAAGCAAGCTGACTGCTTTCCAGTACCTAAAGACTCATGATGAGATTGTTCATGATATTTACCAATGTGATTTTTGTGCCAGTATTCTTGCCAGGAAAATTTCCATGGATAGAGGAGCCTGGCAGGCTATAGTCCATGGCGTTGCAAAGAGTTAGACACGACTAAGCAACTAAGCACACACAAAAGAAACAAAAGCTCTTTAGAAGTCTCAATAATTTTTAACCATAATTTTAAGGGTGTAAAGGAGTCTAAGAGTCAAAGGACCAGTGTTCTACAAGATAGAGTTCTTGTCCTATGTTCTTATGTGATCAAAACAGTCCGATACTAATTGAGTGACCTCGGAATAAAGTGTGTGTGTGTGTGTGTGTGTGTGTGTGTACATGAGCGTGTATGTGTGTGTGAGAGAGATGGGAATGGGTGACATAAGATTTTTGCATCATAAAAAGTTAAGAGAAGGGAGAGGGGTGAAGTCTAGCATGTTTTGGAGAGAGGATTTCTAGTGATTTTGTGAAAATGGAGAAGACTTTGATTGAAACTGATGGTTGAGACAGAAACAGAGAATATGAATGTTGATTCAGAAATAAAAAATTGATGAAAGGTATGAATCATCTTTCTCTTCGCAACATTTTATGGCAGGAAGCTTTAACATGGCCTCCAGTGATCCCGCCTCCTAATGTTGGCACCATTGTGTAACCTCCTTGACTTGAGAATAAGCTGGACCTGGCAACTTGCCTCTAATCACAGGAATAGTCCAGGGGGTGGGATATCACTGGTGAAATTAGATCACAAGAGACATCTGCCCTGCTCACCCTATCTTACTCTCTTTGGCTGGTTCTGAGGGAAGCCAGACGCCAAGCTGTGAGCCACTTTATGAGAAACGCGTGTGGTCAGGAATTGGTCGACCCCCAGCTTACAACCCGGGGCTTCCCAAGTGGCTCAGTGATAAAGAATCCACTTGCAAATACAGGAGACGCTGGTTTGATCCCTGGGTTGGGAAGATCCCTGGGAGATGAAAGTGGCAACCCACGCCAATTTTCTTGCCTGGAAAACCCCATGAACAGAGAAGCCTGGTGGGCTTCAGTTCATAGTGTCTCAAAGTGTCAGACATGACCAAGCAGTGTAAGCACACAATCACAGCTGACAGTTAAGGAGAAGTCAATCCTGTCGATTTTTGTGAGTGAGCTTAGAAGTGTGTTTTCCTTTTCCAGGGTCTTCAGATCCCAGACCAGCCCTTGATTGCTGCATTGCAAGGGACAGAGGGACCCAGCTGAGCGGCATCTGGATTTCTGACCCACCCAAACTGTGAGTTAATAAGTGCTTGTTGTATTAAGCTGCTAAATTATGGGGTGCTTTGTTACACAGTGATTGATGACATATGTATATGTGCAAATTCATGTAAAATTTGCATATAATTTCAAGAGACTGATAAATCCCTGAAGCCCCATTGATGGTTAAAGTATGGACCTTGTTAAGAACCCCTGCTTTAGGAAAACATTAAAGGAAAAAACAGCAAAGGAAGAAAGAAAATAAGAACAGCAGAGTAAGTAGAGGAAGGAGAAAATCTAGAGAGTATAATTAGAGAGAGTTTTACCAGGGAAGTGAGGCAAGAACCCAACGCCTTTATGGGAAAAAAGTTTCACTTACAACTTTCTAGGAGGACAGTTCCCCAAAGATAGCAGCTAAATTGGTGAGAAACACTTCCATCATGAAATAAAATTGGCTGAATATGTAAGCAAAAGAGGAAAAGACCAATGTTCTGTATTTAGGTGTGTGGGAAGAAAGTTTTCAACCCAGCCTGGTGGGGAGGAGAAGTGTAACCACTGAGGATCCTAAAAGTGGCATCTTGGACTGAAAAAATGTGCCTGTTGCAGAAAGGATGCTAAGTTACCCAAGGCCTTATGACGGCCAGCGTAATTTGCAAGTTCAGAGGTCAAGCCAGACTCAGGCACACCTGGCTCCAAGGATTCTGGTGATATCATGATGTCCCTCTACTTACTTTTTTGGGTTGATCTTCAAAGGGTCAAAGATTGGATGGGGGTGGGCAAGTCTGCAGAGAGCGCTTCCAGGCTTTCTAAGCCACAAGAAGAGGCACGCAGGGAACAAGATTTTCTTCTCTTGGTGTCCACTGGTGAAATCTGGGGAGGGTCTCTGCAGGGTGTGCCGAGGAAGCCATTACCGCCGGAGTGGGGGAAGGATAATTACCTCCAGGAAAAGGGGGTACTCTTGTCAGAAAAAGGAGAAACGGTGTGGGGTGGATGACATGTGTCTGCCGTAGTGAGTGACAGTAACCAGTGAAGCAAGAGGCTTGCTTAATATTTAAAGTTATGCCAACATAATACGAGAACCTGAGACTCAGTGCACCCGCGCAGTGTTTGTGTCTCATTACAGGACACTTGGGTGTGTATTTGAATTGACTTGGAATGATGGAGTCTAATGAATAGAGTTCTGGCAGGGGTGGCGCTGGAGAAGGTATTTGGGGATGAAACCATGTATTCAGAGGCTCCGAATTTTAAGGAAAAACTCAGCCCTTTCTCCTTGTGCGTCAGCATCTGTTGTTTTTCTTCTAGAGCACAAAGTGGCTTGCAGAGCCCATATCCATTTGAATAAAGGCTGAACAACCACCGCAGCAAAAGCTCAGCTGCCAGATGCTCTGCTTGTTGACTCGGCTGCATTTCTATCACCCTCTACAGCCTCTGGGCGAGGACTTCGCTCCTCTGGGGACTCCCGGTAGTTTTGGAATTAAAAATTGGATTCCAAATGGTAGAGATTTAATTCCTAAACACACCGAAAGAGATGATGCCAACTATTCAATTTAGATACCCTTTGGTTGTAAATAAAGACTTAGAATTGACTAAATTAAAGATCATTTAAAAAAAAACATGACAGTTCAGCCGAGACCCACAGTCTTGTGGAACTTGGCAGGAGAGATTTCTTTGGTGGGCCGTCTTTTTCCCAATTTTCCTGTAAAATCTCACAGTGAGATTTGGTAGGACATAAGAAAATACTGAATAATATGTTAAATAATCAACAGATGATGAGGTAACACATTCCTAACTTCTATGAAGTTTTTCAAATTTTAATTGCTACGATCACATGTGGATAGTATAAATGTTATATTTATAATTTTTAAGAAATTACATTTTCTTAAAGTGTGCATCGTCTGAATTTGCTTACTTTAAGAAATGAAAATATGATTTTTATTTTTGGGTTGATCTTCAAAGGGTCAAAGATTGGATGGGGGTGGGCAAGTCTGCAGAGAGCGCTTCCAGGCTTTCTAAGCCACAAGAAGAGGCACGCAGGGAACAAGATTTTCTTCTCTTGGTGTCCACTGGTGAAATCTGGGGAGGGTCTCTGCAGGGTGTGCCGAGGAAGCCATTACCTGCCGGAGTGGGGGAAGGATAATTACCTCCAGGAAAAGGGGGTACTCTTGTCAGAAAAAGGAGAAACGGTGTGGGGTGGATGACATGTGTCTGCCGTAGTGAGTGACAGTAACCAGTGAAGCAAGAGGCTTGCTTAATATTTAAAGTTATGCCAACATAATACGAGAACCTGAGACTCAGTGCACCCGCGCAGTGTTTGTGTCTCATTACAGGACACTTGGGTGTGTATTTGAATTGACTTGGAATGATGGAGTCTAATGAATAGAGTTCTGGCAGGGGTGGCGCTGGAGAAGGTATTTGGGGATGAAACCATGTATTCAGAGGCTCCGAATTTTAAGGAAAAACTCAGCCCTTTCTCCTTGTGCGTCAGCATCTGTTGTTTTTCTTCTAGAGCACAAAGTGGCTTGCAGAGCCCATATCCATTTGAATAAAGGCTGAACAACCACCGCAGCAAAAGCTCAGCTGCCAGATGCTCTGCTTGTTGACTCGGCTGCATTTCTATCACCCTCTACAGCCTCTGGGCGAGGACTTCGCTCCTCTGGGGACTCCCGGTAGTTTTGGAATTAAAAATTGGATTCCAAATGGTAGAGATTTAATTCCTAAACACACCGAAAGAGATGATGCCAACTATTCAATTTAGATACCCTTTGGTTGTAAATAAAGACTTAGAATTGACTAAATTAAAGATCATTTAAAAAAAACATGACAGTTCAGCCGAGACCCACAGTCTTGTGGAACTTGGCAGGAGAGATTTCTTTGGTGGGCCGTCTTTTTCCCAATTTTCCTGTAAAATCTCACAGTGAGATTTGGTAGGACATAAGAAAATACTGAATAATATGTTAAATAATCAACAGATGATGAGGTAACACATTCCTAACTTCTATGAAGTTTTTCAAATTTTAATTGCTACGATCACATGTGGATAGTATAAATGTTATATTTATAATTTTTAAGAAATTACATTTTCTTAAAGTGTGCATCGTCTGAATTTGCTTACTTTAAGAAATGAAAATATGATTTTTTAATTAGAAAGACATGTTGTTGATTATATTCTATGCCCCTGCTCTAAGACCAGTCCATTCAGCAAGAGACATTTTGCTACTCACTCTGCTTATGAATACACTGCCTTTTTTGGTGCTATCTATTAATTATTTTTGACTGTGTTGGGTTTTAGTTGCCACACTTGTGCTCTTCATTGTGGCTTAATTGCCCTGCCCTCCAGGCATGTGGAATCTTAGTTCCCAAACCAAAGATCCAACTCACGTCCCCTACATTGGAAGGCAGATTCTTAACCGTGGACATCCTATACTGCCTTTCTTTGATGGCAAAGACACATTGTAGGGACCCAGAGTCTTATTTATCCTCTCAGTACTTGAATTCAGTGGCAGCCCATCGTGAAAACTCAAGAAATCAGATTGTGGCATTTCCCATTTGATGTGTTTATCGTAAGAATCACATCAGATGTTAATGAGGTCCCTCATTTAACCTTTGCCCTTTCTCCAGTATCTATGCACCATACTCTGTTTTTTTTGTTTTCACCAACAGTCCTCCCAGACTCATATTTTGTAGCTCATAAAAACCAATATTTTGGATATTCATCAAATTTGCATTGTAGCCCTGCCTGACATTTTCCATGCATGAATATTCCAAAAATTATAAGAGGAAGAGGTCAGAGAAGTGAAAGAGAGACTTTTTTGTGTTTTTTTTTTAAATAATCACAGTTTTCAATGTGGAAGATATTTGCTTTGCCTTTTCTAGACTGTTTCCTCTAATTTCTGAAAACTACTTCCTTGGAGATTTTGGCCAATATTGACTTTGGGGGAGGAGTGTAAAGAAACAGTTGCATTGTCCCCCAAATATCTTTTAGTGGTTTTTCTGGCAGTTAATTTTGGCTCAAGAATGATTTGAGCCAAATCATTCAATAATTTGTTGAGTCAAATATGTGCCACCATGGTGTCAGGCTCCGAAGGTACGGATGCAATTCCTACTTTATAAAAACATTACAGTCCATAGAACCATAGAACCAGGGGAGAGGCCAAGAGAACCAGATCAAACTAGTCAATCCTAAAGGAAATCAACCCTGAAAATTCACTGGAAGGACTGATCCTAAAACTAAAGTTCCATTGCTTTGGCCGCCTGATGCAAGGAGCCGACTCATTGGAAAAGACCCTGATGCTGGGACAAATTGAGGGCAGGAGGAGAAGCAGGCAACAGAGGATGAGATGGTTGGATGGCATCACCAACTCAATGGGTATGAGTTTGAGCAAACTTTAGGAGACAGTGAAAGACAGGGAAACCTGGCCTGCTGCAGCCCATGGGGTTGCAAAGAGTCAGACATGACTTGGTAACTGAAAAGCAACAACCAAGAGAACTTAAGCACTTAGGAGGTTGAACTTGGTGAAAACTTCATCTCAAGTCCTCACACACATCACGTCAGATCACTTTCAGAACGGCACTGTGACTGGATATTACTGTCCTCTGGAAGCTCAAGGACGTTAAATATTTGTCCAGGCCACACAACTAATGCGTTGTGAATTAGGATTCAAGCAAGATTTGATCCCATGCTTATTTTTACTATTTTATACTGTTTCTTCCTCCGGCACTGTTCAGTTTGCCTTATAATTAAGTTCTAGGAATCCATTTTCATCTCACTACTTAAGTCTAAAACTAACAATGTTAAGAATGGTTGGAAAAACAAGCTTTCTTAGAGCCTAAAACCTAATCAATTTATACATTGTGAATTTCAAGTTTCAAGTAAACCTTTTGGAATTTGAGTTCCTTTAAAGCTGACTATCTGTTTCTGGGAAAAAAAGTAATATATTGATCGCATGCATTCATACTGTGGGGTTTTTTTTAGCAAAATATCTTTTTAAGGGACATTGTGATGGGGCTGAAAGAACTTGTTGGGCAGTATATAGCTTATTGCAAAGTTACATTAGGAAGTATTGAAGAGTCAGGAATTAAGGACATAGTTGCTGGAAATACTTTCAATATACTCCACAAATCTTAAATCACATCTGGATTTGCCCAGCATTTGCAGTAGAACCTTTAGCCAAGCCTGGTTTATCCAGTAAGATTTTGTCAAATGGAAGGGCTCAACCACATGCCTTAAAATTAGCATTATAGAAACTGTTTCTAAACTGAGATAGACATGCTGCCATCCAGTACAGTATTTCAAAGAGTTCCTATAAGGCACTGTTTGATTTGAATACAGATTAATCAGCCATTTGTGTTACTAAACACAGACCTAACATTCATTATTTAAACACACAGGAATAATTGTATGAGTACAAGTACGTAGCATGATGGGCAATTGGGCTATTTCATGAATAATCCATTAGTTAGCGAGCATTTAGCTTTGTTGATTGTTCAGGCCTAGGCGTATTGGTCCGCCTCTCTGGGTCCAGCCTGCAGCTGGCACACATCCACAATTGCCAGGGAGTCAATGAGAAGAGTGTCCAGGGTGCAGGATGGAGCCTGTGCTTCTTTAAGGAGGAACTTGATGATGTCACAGCAGCCTTATTCTCCAGGAGGCTCGGGAACCCATGATACAGCCTTGTTCTAGCAGACCTTCTGCGAGTCTTTCTGTCTCCAGGTCTGATTTCAAGGTGAACAGGTTGGGAGAATTCAAGGGGAGGTTATAGATTTTTTTTTTTTTTTGCTTCCCACATTGGTTGATTAGTCCCATACGTGGTATTTGATTAATGTCTGAGAGCTCTAATTAGCAATGTCTAGTCGGGTCCACATACACCAGGATATTGATTGCTGCCTCCAGAAAACCAATCTAATTGTGCTCCTTATTATCAGCAAATGGCTGGTGTACTGAAATGATATTGTGCATTTAGAAGGCTACTCTATTATGACAGCTTTGGAATGGGATAGAGGGAGGTGTGGAGGTGTGTCTAGAAACTGCCATGTGAGATTGTTAGGAAAAGCATCATGTTTTATCTCTCCGAGACTGTTTTGATCCCCAAAGGGGAAAAGCCATAAATATTCAGGGTGAAATTTTTCTTCTTAACCTTTCCTAAAGGTGAAAACTGGCATGAGACTCCAATGTGTCATTTGGACCACATAGGGCTAAGGAAAAGCAAAGGCTTTGCTGGCATCTCTTGACTTCTGGAATCGTTGTGTGCTGATCTGTGCCCACCTTTGAAATGACACTTTGAAATGTGCCACTCTGGAAATGACAGTGTTTGTACTATAGTTATTCACTCACCTCCACTGCTCCCTTTGCTAGGTCCCTGGATTTCAAGAATTGTAATGAAAAACATATTTCTCCCCAAAGGAAATAATGTTAATAACATTGGCATGGCACTAAAAATGTTCACAAAAACCATAGCTCAACATATATGGTTTTATTCGCTTTTATAAAAATTGCAAACTCCTATTTTTCAGTGGCATTTTAAAATCAAGAGCATCCTCTGATAAAGATGGTCTCCTTCGTTTCTCTAAACATAGCACTGCTCTTTTTTTTCCCTGAAAATATTGAAATCTAAAATCTGATCATTTGTAAATTTTCTCTGGAAAAGCCCAAAGGGGCCATAACTTGAGCCACAGCAGAATAATCCTCGGATGGCTGTCTGATTAGTGCCACCCTAGAGCGAGTATTACTCGCTGCTACCTTTGTGCCATCGTTCTTACTAGCATCTGTTCTTGTGAGAGCACTTATCACACTGTGTTGGAATTATTTGTTTATCTGTCTGTCTCTGCTACTAGGCTGAAAAGTCCTGGAGGGCAGAAGCTCTGTCTGATTCATTGGTGCAAAAACCGAATGTCTTAGGTGCTTGCCACCAAGTGGTGAGGTCATCTTTCTACTAATACTGTAGATTGGCAGGGGGCAGGGGCGGGAGGTCAGCGTCCTGTCTAATCGCTGGCAGCCTTGCCCCACCTTCTGATGTCCCCGGCCTCTCCAGTGCTTCTAGGACATCTCATAGTGTCCCACATTCATGATGCTCAGTTGAAACGAGGCTGTGGTGCTGCCTCTGTCTCCCCTTTATCAAGATGTGCACTGAGTGTGGCTGTCATCTACCCAACAGGTCAGAGCCATTCACTCCCCTTGGGACAGCATTGTTACCACTGTTCTGGCATGAGGGCATGGGTAGATGGCCAGGCTTTCCTTCCCCTAAATGGAAGATACAATGGCAGAAACGAGAGAGGGAGAGTGGTATAAAATGGAAAGGAATTTGGAGAGGCAGGTGGGACTAGTCCATGGAGAGGCTTGTAGGCTTGGAAAGGAGTCTGCTTTACAGTAGAAATATAGAGGGAGATATTACTAAAAGAGGATCATAATTTGAAACATTTTCTTTAAAGATTACTCTGACTGCTGAAAGATTAGTGGAGTAGTTCAGCAGGGTGGCAAGTGGGGATGCTATTGGAGTAGCCTCGTAGGATGGGGGTGGAAGTATGGAGGGACGGGGATAGGTGAGTATGGGAGATGAAACTGATGCAACTTGCTGATCAGTTATGGAGGCAGGAGAAAAGGGAAGAACGCAATTTGACTCCCAGTTTTTCAGTTGAGCTAATGAGTGGGCAAAGGCATCAGTTCTTTAGAAGGAAGATGTTGGCGAAGGAAGATGTTTGGGGTTTTAGACCTTCAAATTGAGATGCTTCTTGGGTATCCGAGTGGCCATGTTAGGAAGGCAGTGGATATGTCAGTTTTGAATTTAAGGAAAAGGTAAGGGCTAAATACATAAATTTAGGAGACATCAAGATACAGATGGTAGTTAAAGCCCCAGCACTGATGAGACTGTGGAGGGAGAGAGTGTAGCTATGGAAGAAAGAGCTGCAACCAAGTCCTGATGTCACTGAACTTGGTTGGAGGTCAAGAGCCAGAAGAGAAATTTGAATGAGACAGTCCAGCGACAGAGGGAGGAGAATCACAAAACAACCCGAGAGGGGAGACAGCATTAAGGGAGAGGAAGACCTCAAGTGGAAAGTGGGCAACTTGAATAAGAGACAGAGAAATGGACACTGTTTTCCTCTTTAGCTTGACTCAGGTCTCCTTCCAAGATGTCATCATATAGTTGAAGGCAGTGGGAATATACCCAATGGGGCTGGCACATTGGAAGAGAGTATTCTAACACGGGTGAATTTCCCAAGATGTGTTTTCAGTTCAGTTCAGTTAAGTCGCTCAGTCGTGTCCGACTCTTTGCAACCCCATGAATCTCAGCATGCCAGGCCTCCCTGTCCATCACCAACTCCTGGAGTTCACTCACACTCACATCCATCGAGTCAGTATGCCATCCAGCCATCTCATCCTCTGTCGTCCCCTTCTCCTCCTGCCCCCAATCCCTCTCAGTATCAGAGTCTTTTCCAATGAGTCAACTCTCTGCATGAGGTGGCCAAAGTACTGGAGTTTCAGCTTTCGCATCATTCCTTCCAAAGAAATCCCAGGGCTGATCTCCTTCAGAATGGACTAGTTGGATCTCCTTGCAATCCAAGGGATTCTCAAGAGTCTTCTCCAACACCACAGTTCAAAAGCATCAATTCTTCAGCGCTCAGGCTTCTTCACAGTCCAACTCTCACATCCATTCATGACTACTGGAAAAACCATAGCCTTGACTAGACGGACCTTAGTCGGCAAAGTAATGTCTCTGCTTTTGAATATGCTGTCTAGGTTGGTCATAACTTTTCTTCCAAGGAGTAAGCGTCTTTTAATTTCATGGCTGCAATCAACATCTACAGTGATTTTGGAGCCCCCCAAAATAAAGTCTGACACTGTTTGCACTGTTTCCTCATCTATTTCCCATGAAGTGATGGGACCGGATGCCATGATCTTTGTTTTCTGAATGTTGAGCTTTAAGCCAACTTTTTTGCTTTCCTCTTTCACTTTCATCAAGAGGCTTTTTAGTTCCTCTTCACTTTCTGCCATAAGGGTGGTGTCATCTGCATATCTGAGGTTATTTAGATTTCTCCCAGCAATCTTGATTCCAGCTTCTGTTTCTTTCAGCCCAGTGTTTCTCATGATGTACTCTGCATAGAAGTTAAATAAGCAAGGTGACAATATACAGCCTTGACATATTCCTTTTCCTATTTGAAATCAGTCTGTTTTTCCATGTCCAGTTCTAACTGTTGCTTCCTGAACTGCATACAGGTTTCTCAAGAGGCAGGTCAGATGGTCTGTATTCCCATCTCTTTCAGAATTTCCCACAGTTTATTGTGATCCACACAGTCAAAGGCTTTGGCATAGTCAATAAAGCAGAAGTAGATGTTTTTCTGGAACTCTCTTGCTTTTTCCATGATCCAACGGATGTTGGCAATTTGATCTCTGGTTCCTCTGCCTTTTCTAAAACCAGCTTGAACATCAGGAAGATTAGAACTTACTTAAAATTTTAGGTTATTCAGATTTGCCATCTATGCTTAAGGATGAGTCACCAAATTTCTGATAGAAAGCTCCGTTTGCATGAATGGAGTTTGTTAATCCTTGGGTTTCACTCTTGAGTGATCAAAAATTGTCAGTCTCAGTAGGTTTTTTTTTCTGTCAGTCTGATCAGTTCCCCCAGAGAAATTTTCTAATCCAATGCTGTCCAACTTGTGTGGTGGTGGAAATGTTCACTATCACCCTCATCCAATATGGTAGCCTGTAGTCACATGTGGCTCTTCAGTAGTAGCAAAGTGACTAGTATGGCTGGGAAAGTGGACTTTACATTTTTTAAATTTTTACCTAATTTAAGCTTGCTGCTGCTGTCACTTCAGTCGTGTCCAACTCTGTGCGACCCCATAGACGGCAGCCCACCAGGCTCCTCCGTCCCTAGGATTCTCCAGGCAAGAACACTGGAGTGGGTTGCCATTTCCTTCTCCAGTGCATGAAAGTGAAAAGTGAAAGGGCGCTCAGTCATGTCTGACTCTTTGCGACCCCATGGAGCGCAGCCCACCAGGCTCCTCCGTCCGTGGGATTTTCCAGGTGAGAGTACTGGAGGGGGGGCCATAGTGCCTGCCATATTGGACAACTCAACTCTATTCTTTTCTGCATTGGCTGCTAATCATCTCCCCACCAAGATGGAGGCAAAGTTGGGGACCTCACTGTCCAGGGTACAGGTTTTCACCTGAACTGCCTTTTGCAGCAAGGCCCTCAGTCTGCTGTCAGCTGTTCTGAATACAGTTTACTTTTTGACTTTGGAAGACAAAGTCTACTTCTCTAAATTTCTAGTCTTCAGGCGGCATGGAGGGGAGAGGGAGAGTCACGTGACTGCATGAAATCAGGCACGGGACCTGGGGATTTCGGTGCTACTTACAAAGTCTTCCAACTAGTCGTCCTATTTTCCTCACCTTCTAAGGGGGCTGGAACTCAAAGAGCTGGGTTTTTCCAAGATCCTTTAGGGGAAACAGTTGTTTTTTCTTTTTTTTTTTTGGCTCTCTCTGCTGCAAGTTTACATTTCAGCTCTCCCTGGGCTTCTAAATCAGCTGCAGTCTACCTTTTGGCTCTCAATTTTTATTGACATCAGTTGTGTGCTGTCGTCTCCTCTTCAGGTGTCTTTGGCCCCGTGGCGTGGAACCACTTTTTATTTCTTGCCTGCATTTTAGTGAAGTTCCGGCCACGAGAAAAGAATGGGTGTGTCAGCGCCTCCGAGCCGGCAGCTTGATTACTTGGTTTCCATACTCACTTGCTCCAGCTCCTTCGCCAACGGCATGGGATTGTTTACTTCCCCTACAGATGTTTTTGTGCTGCTCTAAAATGAAAGCTATTGTGCTAGCTGCCGTTGCATTATTTATTCTGTGGAGGAGCAGGATATCTGGTGAGGGGGCCACAATTTGTCCATTTTCACAGCGCTGTCTTTAGACTTCATCTGGTGCTCTAGAAGGACAGCCGGGGGGTTGACAGGAACCTACCCCTCAGTTCCTGCTGCATTCCTACTTGCCTGCTCGTACAAGGGAAACTAGGGTTATAAACACACCCTTCCTGGCTGTAGAAAAATGATTTGCTTCCAGGATTCTTTTCTCAGTTTTTTCTAAGAATCCCTAGGGGTATTCACATGTGTCTGGAAATCAGTTCTGGTCATTCGTAAATCCATTGCTGGCCAAGCCAGGACCACACAATAATCTCAAGCTGGAAATTTCCATTAGGTGGTCACTCTCAAGCTGGACTATTTTTCCCACTGCAGTGTAGTTAGAGGTACCATTGTTGGTGAAAACAGTCCCCTTCCCCTCCCCAAAGCAGAGAAAATGAGGCAGATCCCTGAGCCCCCATATCAGCTGCCCTTCGGAGGTGAGACAGGTTCCGCTGTTGGGGCAGATCTGCATGTTACCAGTTACCTCTTAACCTGGTGTGGCTGAGCTTTGACTTTCCAGCTCAACAGACCTGTTGGAATGGGGCATCCCTCAAGCAGAGACCTCTGTCAGTCTCTCCAGACAAGGTCTCCAGGGTAAGAGAGAGAAGACTCCCCTCCTAGCACGCCCTGCCCAGCTCTGTGTTGTAACAGCAAGAGGTTCACAGTAAATTTGCCTGGAGCTGATGTAATCGGGGGCATCCACTCATGCTTCCACCTCCACTCCAGCACCCAGCCTCCTCGCTCGCATTCTAGCCCTTTCAAGTCAGTTTCCTCTCTGAGACCTACTGGAGGCTCTTTCCACCAGCCTCCACCCAGGACTGCTACGCTGCACCAGGGCATGTGTGCTAAGTCGCTTCAGTCGTGTCCAACTCTTTGCGACCCCACGGACTGTAGCCTTCCAGGTTCCTCTGTCCATGGGATTCTCCAGGCAAGAATGCTGGAGTGGGTTGCCATGCCCTCCTCCAAGGGATCTTCCCGACCCAGGGGTTGAACCCGTGTCTCTTCCATCTCCTGTATTGGCAGATGGGTTCTTTACCATTAACGCCACCTGGGGAGCCCTGCCAGCCATGCTTCTGGATTCTAGAAACCCAAGGGACCTGAGAGTTCAATCCGCTTTTCCCTCCACTGAATTCCTATGTAGATATCTAAATTCAGATGAGAGCTGGGGGTCTCATCTTCCCCACCTCTCTGTCTCAATTTCAGGAGCCAGCCATGTCCCACAGGCAAGTCCAGGTACAGACGTGTGGGACAGTTTTGTCTAAGGCAATGGTTTTCAGTGTGAGCCTCACAGGGTGGTATGGAAATTTTTAAAACTGGGATCTCTCTTTATTTTCTAATCTCATGCTTTAAATTTTTTTACATGCATGTTTTACTACATACTGCTGCTGCTGCTGCTAAGTCACTTCAGTCGTGTCCGACTCTGTGTGACCCCATAGACTACATACTGCTGCTGCTGCTGCTGCTAAGTCGCTTCATTCATGTCCGACTCTGTGCAACCCCATAGAAAGCAGCCCACTAGGCTCCCCCGTCCCTGGGATTCTCCAGGCAAGAACACTGGAGTGGGTTGCCATTTCCTTCTCCAATCATGAAAGTGAAAAGTCAAAGTGAAGTTGCTCAGTCATGTCCGACTCTTAGCGGCCCCATGGACTGCAGCCTACCAGGCTCCTCTGTCCATAGCATTTTCCAGGAAAGAGTACTGGAGTGGGGTGCCATACTAGCCATGGTCAAACACTGTTTCAAACATTTGTTTAAAATTAGTGTAGTCAAACCAGTAGTGTCCACAGTATGGACCTGGGGGACTCAGAGGCCTCAGATCCCTCATTATGTTCGTGTATTTAATAATTTACATTTGAAGGTTCACTGTGGTACTTTCATGTGGGTATTATGCCTGTTTTACTCTTTTTAAAAACGAATTTTATTTATTTACTGAGGGGTGTGCTGGATCTTCGCTGCTGGAAGGGCTTTTTCTCTCGTTGCTGTGTGCAGGCATCTCATCGCGCTGGCTTCTTCTGTTCAGAGCACAGACTCCAGGGCATGTGGGCTCCGGAGTTGCAGTACATGGGCCCTGGAGCACAGGCTCAGTTGTTGTGGTGCACAGCCTTACTCTGAGGCATGCGGGGTCTTCCTGGATCAGGGATCAAACCTGTGTCTCTTGTACTGTCAGGCAGATTCTTTACCACTGAGCCACCAGGGAAGACCTGTTTACTCTTTTTCATTTATCAATAGGGTGGCAAAACTGTTTTGCTTTTCAGTTTTCGGGAAATTCACACCACATTTGCCTGCTGCTGCTGCTGCTAAGTCGCTTCAGTCATGTCCGACTCTGCTACCCCATAGATGGCAGCCCACCAGGCTCCCCCGTCCCTGGGATTCTCCAGGCAAGAACACTGGAGTGGGTTGCCATTTCCTTCTCCAATGCATGAAAGTGAAAAGTGAAAGTAAAGTCGCTCAGTCATGTCCGTCTCTTAGCGACCCCATGGACTGCAGCCTACCAGGCTCCTCCGTCTGTGGGGTTTTCCAGGCAAGGGTACTGGAGTGGGGTGCCATTGCCTTCTCCACCACATTTGCCTACCAAGTCTTTAATAGGTCCATGCAATCATTAAAATTTAAAACATAACATTTGAACTTATTAATACTGTTAACTAATCTTGTTGCCTTCATTGAGATAAATTTCAGTATTTTTTCCAACTTGTGAAACAGCTGGGTTTTTTTTTTTTTACATGTTTACAACTGCTATGTGGTTAATTGCTTTCAACAGCAGAAAGCCTTGATGTTATAGGTTCCACTTTGAAGATTTCTTCCAAATCTTCATAAATGTGAAGAAAAAAAAAAAAAAACCAGAAAAGGAATTCATTCGTCACAGTAAGTGGAACTATATTTATCCATACACATCATTCGCTGTGGTTGCTGACTCACCAGACTTCAAGGCTGCCTTGCTGAGGTGGACTCATGTGAGGTCACGCTGAAACAGGCAAGAAGTGATTGAACAGCACAGACACGGAGCTGCAGAGTCAGTGTGACAGGTGAACACGCGTGGAGAGAACAGGAAGGGCTGGGCTTCACTAGTTGAATAGGTTCTTAAGATCAGTGACTTGTATGCCATCAAGGCCTGAATTCAGGGTTTCTGTTGTCCAGCAGTGGTGTATTCCGTTGTTCACCATCCTTCATGATGGCTCCCAAGGATGCCCACCCAGGTATTCACATCTATGTAGTCTCCTCCCACACTGGGCCAGGGGTGATCTGTGTGATCAAGAGAATATGGCAGAAATGATGGTGTGTCACTTCCAAGGTCAAGTTCTGAAAGACACCTTGGCTCTTTTCTTGGATGCTTGCTCACCTTTCTTTCTTCCTCAGACCATCCACTCCCTAGGGAACTGAGCTGTCACGTTAAGAGCAACCATGTGTGGGTTCCTGTGTTAAGCATGGGGAACACAAGAGAGAAGGCACATCCCCTCTTTTTAATGTAATTCTGTCTCCTAAGAAAGACAGAATGTTCTCAGTAAATGCTGTGCAATGTCCTGTATATTTGTGCATGCTTAATCCTTAAGTTGTGTCCGACTCTTTGTGACCCCATGAACTGTAGCCCACCAGGCTCACCTACCCATGGGATTTCCTAGACAAGAATGCTGGAGTGGGTTGCCATTTCCTCCTCCATGGGATCTTCCCCACTCAGGGATCAAACCCACATCTCCTGCACTGGCGGGGGGGGTTCTTTACTGCTGAGCCACCAAGGAAAGCCCATACTATGTATGCTAACAGTGGAAAAAGCAGACCTTCCAGGAACATTCAAGGAGGCTACATTCATTTCCACTTTGGTTTGCTGAAGAACCTTTTGAACCAAAGGAAAAAAAGTAGGTGCCTTTGAGGCATATAGGGAAAGGTGAAGGGAGAAGGGGTCCTTTTAGGCAGACAACTGGATACATAGAGACAGGGAATTGGGATCAGTAAGGATTTATTGGAAAAAAGAAGAATTTATTGGCATTTTAATGGGCCCCACTGAAAAAATAAAATATATATGAGAAGAAACATCTGTCCTCTAAAATCACACACTTTCCAAGACTCGAAGCTATAACAGATCTGTTGAAACTCTTAGACCAGTGCTGTTCAGTATGGTAGCCACTAGACAGAAGAACACATTCCGTTCTTGAAATCTGAGTCGTCCAAATTAAATGTGCTGTGAGTGTAAAATACACACCAAAATTCGAAGACGTAACCCAAAACAGGTAAATATCCCATTAATAACTTTTTGTATCTACTACATGTTGAAATGATATTTTTGATCTAATGAATTAAAAAGAATACCTTATTAAGATTGATTTCAGCTATTTCATTTTTATGCTTTTAAAGGGGCTGCTAAGTTTAAAATCCCCTCGGTGGTCTGTCTTCGTGGCTTGTGCCATCTTCCTCTTGGGCAGCACTGGTTTAGAGGCTGCTCTGGCATCAGCACTGTGAAAGAGGAAGAAAGAAAGGGGTCAGGGGTCAAGGGATGTTGGGAGGACCACAGCCAGCGTGCTTTCCTCTGCCTTCACACTGTGCTGAGAGGGTCTAGAGTGAGGCTGGGTGAGCTCAACTGGAGAAGAGGCGGC
The DNA here is from genome assembly GCA_006408675.1 of Madoqua kirkii. Classification (NCBI taxonomy): domain Eukaryota; kingdom Metazoa; phylum Chordata; class Mammalia; order Artiodactyla; family Bovidae; genus Madoqua; species Madoqua kirkii. Next base: position 4,203 of record SJYC01017554.1, on the reverse strand, counting down.
GCCAGAGCTCAGAATCCAGAGGAGGGGCGTGTGTGCCGGGCAGCCCTGTGACGTGTGGCATTGATGTGAATTCTTAGTGAATAACGTGTGATAATGATTTAGTTATATCCTCCTTCCATCCAAAGCTTTTTGGTTCAGGATTCTCTGGAGTGTTGGCATCCCTTTTGCAGCTAATATTAGAGCATGGATGGGGTGGAGTGGGAGGGAGGAAGGTTGCTATGAGAAATGGAAGGGGCACCCATAAAGACAGCAGAGCAACGGTCTCTCTTATCCCTTTAGGAAAGTGAGTCTGGTTCTGGACACATTCCATACACTCTGCCAGAAGGTCTGAGGTTCTAGCAAGTCTCTGTCACTCTATATGATTCAGGGTCCTTGCTAGGTGAATTTTGGGGTAACGAGTTATCTTTATCTTTTTGACTTGTGAGAGACTGAAACTGGGCTTTATTGGACTGGACGAGATGATAGGAGCGCCCAGGCCTAAAGATCCTGCTGCTGCTGCTGCTAAGTCCCTTCAGTCGTGTCCGACTCTGTGCGAGCCCATAGACAGTAGCCCACCAGGTTCCCCCATCTCTGAGATTCTCCAGGCAAGAACACTGGAGTGGGTTGCCATTTCCTTCTCCAGTGCGTGAAAGTGAAAAGTGAAAGTGAAGTCGCTCAATCGTGTGGGACTCTTAGCGGCCTCATGCACTGCAGCCTGCCAGGGCTCCTCTGTCCATGGGATTTTCACTGGCTAATAACCCCGGGACTGACAAAGTCAATAGTTGGAGGTTATCCAGGCCCTTGGCCAATATGCTGCAACGGAGCATTGATTCTGTTCTAATTCTGGCACAAATTGTTCTGCGACCTTGCCAAAGCATCTCTCTGTGTCTTTAAATCCTTACTGGTTAACCAGTTTCCGGATCTGAAGAGCCAGTGTGCTGTAGATGTATTTCAGAACACTTTTTCAGGTGCAGTGTCAATAAGAACATCGTGCTTTTTCAGGTAGAGAGCACTCTGAAGGAGAATAATTGATGGTGTTCCACGACCTCTCTGGGAAACTGAATATTAATAGAAGAGGACTTTACCCAATTCTGGGGATGCTGCAGAAGGCAGCAGTGAACCTTGTTTTCCCCTCAGGTTCCTCCAGACTGTTAAACAGCATGTGGTTTGAACTAGCTCCACAGAGCAGACCCCAGGGGGCTGTCTGTCCTAGAAGATATTATGTAGAATTTGAGTTTGTTAGGGCTGACGCAACAAAGAACCACAGGTTGGGGGCTTGAACAACAGAAATGTATGGTCTCACAGCTTTGCAAGTCTGAGGTCAAGATGTGAAAAGGGCTGGTCTCTTCTGAGGACTGTGAGGTCTTAGAATCTGCTCCAGGCCTCTCTCGCAGGGTCTGTGGGTTCGTGCTCCTCAGCTTGCAGATGCATCGCCCCGATTTCCGCCTCCGTCTTTACACCATGTGCACATGTCTGTGTCCAGGTTTTCCCTCTGTATAAGGACAGCAGTCATACTGGATTAGGACCCACCCTAATGACCTCAACTTTAACTTGAGTACCTCTATAAAGACCTTGTATCCAAATAACATCACATTCTGAGGTACCATTTAAATTTGGGGTGGGGGACACAACTCAATCCTTAACACTCTATTCAAGAAAAAGATTGATGTTTTGCCTCACACACACACACACACACACACACACACATATATATATGTTTTGTCATATATATGTATGTGTATATATATATATAAGCTGCTGCTGCTAAGTCGCTTCAGTCATGTCCGACTCTGCGACCCCATAGTCGGCAGCCCACCAGGCTCCTCCGTCCCTGGGATTCTCCAGGCAAGAACACTGGAGTGGGTTGCCGTGTCTCTCTCTATCTCTCTCTCTATATATATATATGAGTGTATGTGAGCTACAACATATATATATATATATAAAATAGTTGAAGTTTAAAAACTGATGAAGCAGACTCAAGAAACTGAGAAATTTTGAACCTGGAGATTAAGTGAATCATTCAGTCTGTGGTCCTCTGAGACAAAGATTCGGAAAATATGAAGGGAAAATTAAGAGAAAACAGGACTAGAATGATGGTCTCTGCCAATGCTGTCCAGTAAAATCTTCTCTGTTGATGGAAGTGTCCCATATCACCACCTCTGATTAGTAACTATTATTTTGGATGTGAGAGGTTTACCTCTGCCTAATCTGTGTTCCAGAAGGAGATAATTAGAATGGGGAAGAGGCAATATCCAAAGCGATCATGGCTGAGAATTTTCCAGAATAAAGACCCCAATATTTATTCTAGGAAGCTCTTAAATCTAAGCAAATTAAATGAAAAGAAGTATATACTATGACCTTTCCATAGGCAGACCGCAGAATACCAAAGAGAAAAAGGGAGGTTTTTACAAAGTAGCCAGTGAGACAAACCAGATCATCCACAAAGGACTGGTGAAGAGACTGATAGCTGTTTCTCCTTGGCATTGGTGGAAATTCCCGGACAAAGGATCCATATCTTCAATGTACTTAGAGAAAACTTGTCAATCTACAACACTGTGCTGCAAAACTACTTTTTAAGAATGAAGCCACGATAAAGACTTCTATAGACAAACCATATCTGGTGGAGCTTCCCAAGGAAAGACTACCACCTTAGAAAATATCAAAAGATTATTTTAAGAAGGAAAATCATTCAAGGTGAACATTCTGAGATACAAGTAGAAATAAACAGCAAAGATGTAGGTAGACCAAAGTAATGACTGTGTAAAACTATAAAAATAATGTCTAGTTTGTGTGGAAATCTAGATCAGAAAAGCTAATGTATTACAGAGTAATAGCATGTAAGCTGGAAAAAAACTTGACCACAGTTAGAGAGATCCTTATCTTATTTAACTGGAAAAGTAAACACTAAAGAATAGACCAAAGCCTTTAACTTTCAGGCAAGACTTCCCTGGTGACTCAGATGGTAAAGCGTCTGCCCTCAATGCGAGAGACCTGGGTTAGATTCCTGGGTCAGGAGAGTCCCCTGGAGAAGGAAATGGCAATCCACTCCAGCACTCTTGCTTGGAAAATCCCATGGACGGAGGAGCCTGTTAGGCTATACCCCATGGGGTCACAAAGAGTCGGACACGACTGAGCGACTTCACTTCACTTTACTTTAACTTTCATACAGCTGGAGGCTAAAAGTGGAATGGGAAAAGAAATAATCACCGATCCAGAAAAAAGAATGGATGCAGATTGAATCAGCACAATTAGTGACCCTGACCAAATGGACCTGTGTAGAGCATGGCATCCAACTGTAAGAGAAAATGTCCTTTTCCCCCAAAGCATATGAAATAGTAATGCAGATTGTTCGAATGCTAGGCCATAAAACTGGATTTCTAAAGATTGTACTCACCCATATTGTGGTCTCAAACCTCAAATAAAGATACAAATGATATGTTAAATGAGAGCTTCCCAGATGGTACAAGTGGTAAAGAACCTGCCTGCCAGTGCAGGAGATGCAGGAGACCCTAGTTCGATCCCTGGGTCTGGAAGATCCCCTGGAGGAGGGCATGGCAACCCACTCCAGTATTCTTGCCTGGAGAATCCAATCGACAGAGGAGCCTAATGGGCTACACACAGTCCAAAGGGTCACAAAGAGTCAGACACAACGAAGCAACTTAGCATGATCTAATATGTACTAGGAAAAGATGAAATCCTAACCCTCAAGCTTTTCTAATGGGGGAGCAGATGGTACGTAAGAAAATGAATGAATGAATGAATAACAATGACAGAGGTGAGACGCACATTGAACTTGAAGAACATGCAGCAGTGTAAAGCAACAGAGACCCAGGAGAGGGGGTGACTTGGTGGTGGCTATTTTAGACTTCAGGATTCTTCCAAGGACAGGAACTCATGCAGCCATTAGGAAATGGAAAGAGCCCACATCCTAAGTAATAGAGTCGGGATGAGCTCCCAGCCTGATGCCTCCTGCACGCAGCCATTTGTGGCCGGGCCAAGGTTGTGGGTAAGCAGGCTGCAAAAATTTGGACAACAGGATGAAACAGGTTAGATAAGGGCTCTCCAGGACTTTGGCTCCAGAAACTCTTATGAGCCTTTTGTCCGAGTCTCTCCTCTCCCTGAGGCCCACGGCCTCATGTTGCCCCGCCTCTCTGGCCCTCCTGGCGGCCCCACCAGCCTTCTTTGGAAGCGCCATGCTCAGACTGTTATCCCTCACTCTGCCTC
>SJYC01017553.1:0-33811 GCA_006408675.1 Madoqua kirkii | reverse complement strand
AATAGTTGAAGTTTAAAAACTGATGAAGCAGACTCAAGAAACTGAGAAATTTTGAACCTGGAGATTAAGTGAATCATTCAGTCTGTGGTCCTCTGAGACAAAGATTCGGAAAATATGAAGGGAAAATTAAGAGAAAACAGGACTAGAATGATGGTCTCTGCCAATGCTGTCCAGTAAAATCTTCTCTGTTGATGGAAGTGTCCCATATCACCACCTCTGATTAGTAACTATTATTTTGGATGTGAGAGGTTTACCTCTGCCTAATCTGTGTTCCAGAAGGAGATAATTAGAATGGGGAAGAGGCAATATCCAAAGCGATCATGGCTGAGAATTTTCCAGAATAAAGACCCCAATATTTATTCTAGGAAGCTCTTAAATCTAAGCAAATTAAATGAAAAGAAGTATATACTATGACCTTTCCATAGGCAGACCGCAGAATACCAAAGAGAAAAAGGGAGGTTTTTACAAAGTAGCCAGTGAGACAAACCAGATAATCCACAAAGGACTGGTGAAGAGACTGATAGCTGTTTCTCCTTGGCATTGGTGGAAATTCCCGGACAAAGGATCCATATCTTCAATGTACTTAGAGAAAACTTGTCAATCTACAACACTGTGCTGCAAAACTACTTTTTAAGAATGAAGCCACGATAAAGACTTCTATAGACAAACCATATCTGGTGGAGCTTCCCAAGGAAAGACTACCACCTTAGAAAATATCAAAAGATTATTTTAAGAAGGAAAATCATTCAAGGTGAACATTCTGAGATACAAGTAGAAATAAACAGCAAAGATGTAGGTAGACCAAAGTAATGACTGTGTAAAACTATAAAAATAATGTCTAGTTTGTGTGGAAATCTAGATCAGAAAAGCTAATGTATTACAGAGTAATAGCATGTAAGCTGGAAAAACCTTGACCACAGTTAGAGAGATCCTTATCTTATTTAACTGGAGAAGTAAACACTAAAGAATAGACCAAAGCCTTTAACTTTCAGGCAAGACTTCCCTGGTGACTCAGATGGTAAAGCGTCTGCCCTCAATGCGGGAGACCTGGGTTAGATTCCTGGGTCAGGAGAGTCCCCTGGAGAAGGAAATGGCAATCCACTCCAGCACTCTTGCTTGGAAAATCCCATGGACGGAGGAGCCTGTTAGGCTATACCCCATGGGGTCACAAAGAGTCGGACACGACTGAGCGACTTCACTTCACTTTACTTTAACGTTCATACAGCTGGAGGCTAAAAGTGGAATGGGAAAAGAAATAATCACCGATCCAGAAAAAAGAATGGATGCAGATTGAATCAGCACAATTAGTGACCCTGACCAAATGGACCTGTGTAGAGCATGGCATCCAACTGTAAGAGAAAATGTCCTTTTCCCCCAAAGCATATGAAATAGTAATGCAGATTGTTCGAATGCTAGGCCATAAAACTGGATTTCTAAAGATTGTACTCACCCATATTGTGGTCTCAAACCTCAAATAAAGATACAAATGATATGTTAAATGAGAGCTTCCCAGATGGTACAAGTGGTAAAGAACCTGCCTGCCAGTGCAGGAGATGCAGGAGACCCTAGTTCGATCCCTGGGTCTGGAAGATCCCCTGGAGGAGGGCATGGCAACCCACTCCAGTATTCTTGCCTGGAGAATCCAATCGACAGAGGAGCCTAATGGGCTACACACAGTCCAAAGGGTCACAAAGAGTCAGACACAACGAAGCAACTTAGCATGATCTAATATGTACTAGGAAAAGATGAAATCCTAACCCTCAAGCTTTTCTAATGGGGGAGCAGATGGTACGTAAGAAAATGAATGAATGAATGAATAACAATGACAGAGGTGAGACGCACATTGAACTTGAAGAACATGCAGCAGTGTAAAGCAACAGAGACCCAGGAGAGGGGGTGACTTGGTGGTGGCTATTTTAGACTTCAGGATTCTTCCAAGGACAGGAACTCATGCAGCCATTAGGAAATGGAAAGAGCCCACATCCTAAGTAATAGAGTCGGGATGAGCTCCCAGCCTGATGCCTCCTGCACGCAGCCATTTGTGGCCGGGCCAAGGTTGTGGGTAAGCAGGCTGCAAAAATTTGGACAACAGGATGAAACAGGTTAGATAAGGGCTCTCCAGGACTTTGGCTCCAGAAACTCTTATGAGCCTTTTGTCCGAGTCTCTCCTCTCCCTGAGGCCCACGGCCTCATGTTGCCCCGCCTCTCTGGCCCTCCTGGCGGCCCCACCAGCCTTCTTTGGAAGCGCCATGCTCAGACTGTTATCCCTCACTCTGCCTCCATCGGGCTTGTCCTCACCATCCAGGAGCCTGGCAGTATGGCCAAAGCATCGGCGGGGGCGGGAGGCATAGCATGCCAGTTCCAAGTCCAGCTGCGCGACGCTGGCCAGGCGGCTCCCTGGGCCTCCATGCCTTCCCATGCCTTCGTCTGTGAAACGCGGAGGCAGACCGTGACCTCTGGGAGACCTTTCAGCACTCGATGCCCTGCGGCTGGCGGCTGGGTCAGTGCTAAGGCACACCCAGCAACACACTAGTGTGGGAACCGGGGGCTCCCTCCCTGCACACATTCACCTTGCGAGCAAAGCTTTTGCTCACCTTAGCCCAAGAAGTGAGCTTTCATCAGCCTCTCAGGCAAAGAGAAAAAGAGCGGGTTGAGGCTGCCATCTGAGTCACCCTGTGGCCTCCTGGAGAGACGAGAGGACAACTGGGAGGAGCAGAAACGACGTCTTCAGCAGAGACGTTGTGTAGGGTTTTGAGAGGCGTGAAGGATTCCAACAGATGGGGAAAGGCCTTCCCAAATAAGGGGGCAATGAGAACACATCAACGGGGTGGGGAAGTGGGTGGCATAGGTGCCCTGTCTATAATACCCCTGGGTGGGATGGCAGCCCACGAGAGTCAGTGTCCAGGTGCCTATGAGAGAGTGTGTAACAATAGCCATCTGCACCTTCATGCCAGAGACTCCTGTGTGCTCTGCATACGGTTACAAGTTTATTCTTCAAACTGAGTCTGTGAGGTCAAGCATTACCATAATCCCCATTTTACAGGTGATGAAACTGAGGCCAAAAGGGATCGACAGTGAGGAAACTAGGATTTGAATGCAGGTCTGACTCTAACTCTGACATCAGGAGTGGAGAATTCAGGAGGGCTGGGTGGGGTGAAAGAGCCTGGAGCTGGGGATTTGAGGAAGGAGCCGGCAGACTTGAAGAAATTCTGAGTCTGTGCACATGGACATGACTAGAGAAAGTCGTGAGAGGCTGACTCTGGCGGTTGGTGCCTCTTTGGGGTAAGAATGTTCATAATGAAAGTTCTGCTTGACAGATGATAAAGGCTCTGGAGGGACAAGTATGTGGTAAAGGCAAGACAAGTATGTGCTGTGCGTTATCCTGATGCAGTTACTGGAGAGAGCGAGAGGATGTGAGGCTTGTTATTCTCTCAGGGAGGCGGCCAGTAGTGTGTGGAGTGGTGGACTGGTAAACTGCTCTACACACACACACACACACACACACACACACACACACACACACGCCTTAGTTTGTAGCATCTGCTAACTTCATGGTGTCAATACTCCCCCAGAGGCTGATTTCAAGGTATCACTGTGATGTCGCTGGACACAGAGTTGGGAAGACAAGTGAGAGTCAAGTCTCAGCATAGCCCTGAGATTTGTCATCAAACTAGATTTGGGTCTGGGGGGCTGGGATAGAGGCCAGAAGACTGGGGTATCCGATGCATTGCTCTTCACTCCTGTATCTTCTTGTCTGACCAGTCTCTTTCCTCCTGTGGAAGGGTTTGCTGGGGGTATAAAAGAAGAGAAGATATAGACTGTGAGAAAGGGCAAAGGCATGCGAGATCTTCCCTCCCTGGACCACACCAAGACCGTTCCCCTAAAGACCCTGCCCCTGAGGATCAACTTCTCCATCAATACGTTGTTATTCAGTCGCTAAGTCATGTCCAACTCTTTTTGACCCCATGGACTGCAGCACTCCAGGCTTCCCTGTCCTTCACCATCTTCCAGAGTTTGCTCAAATTCATGTTCACTGAGTCAGTGATGCCATCCAACCATCTCATCCTCTGTTGCCTCCTTCTCCTTCTGCCCTCAATCTTTCCCAGCATCAGGGAGTCAGTTCTTTGCATCAGATGGCCAAAGTATTAAAACTTTAGCTTCAGCATCAGTCCTTCCAGTGAATATTCAGGGTTGAGCCTAATCTGGTATTCCCTTCCTGAGGTTGAGAATGTGCCCACAGAAGCTTGGGAGAGGCCGTGTGCCATAGTGGTCAAGAGACTGCCTGAATCTGAGTACAAGATCTACCACTTATTAGCCATGTGACCATGGGCAAGTGGCTTAGCAACTCTCTGCATCAGTTTCCTGCTCAGTAAAATGAGGGTAATGTGCTTACATCACAGGGTTGTGGTGAGAGTTAACTGTTACAAGTAAAGCCCTTAGAACAGTGCCAGGAACATAATAAACACCAAATGAATGTCACTATCATCACCATCATTATTGTCTATAATCGTTACTCCCGTTTGCTGGTTTTCTGCTTTCAATGTAACTGAAGCTATAATTAGTAATATAATTATAATGCACAAGTTACAATTTATTTTCAAGCCTGCATGCCTTAAAAATTTCTCCAGGTTTATAATAACTTCTCAGGTTGAATATTTCTTAACAATAGTTATAGTTCTCCATTGGTTTTCAGTATGTATTTAGTCGGGGCCACATGGATCTGGTGGAACTGGGAAAGGGTAACTCCTATTCCAAAATCACCTGGTGGGCAAAGGACTGCCCTATTTTAGATAGTTGGTTAGAGAGGAGTGCCAATCATTGGATGACCAATTTCCCATCCAAGGAAATGGTGAGACTCTACCCCTACCCTCACTGTAGGCAGAGACGCCTCCCATCTTCCCCGAGGGACAGAAATGTGCTGTCCAAGGCTATTCTGTATTCTTCGTGACATGACGTATCGGGGTCTAAACGTCCTTCAGAGGCATCCAGTTTCATGTGATACCTGGTTTTCCTGTACAGCATCCCTTGTCATGGGCACCCAGCTTCTGCCCTAATATAACCAGTGATGGAGGACTCAGTTTTCTTAAGATTCTGTTTCTATTTTCAGATAGCTTATTGCTGATGTTTGGCTCTACATATGGAAAGTCTTTCTGCCTTCCCAAAGCTTCCAGGTACTCTTCTAGTTTAAGCACTTGGGAACACAAAAGGTAAGTTTAATTTCTTTTCCATAAGGCAATCTTTCAATTATTTGAAGATAGGCATCTTATCCCTCTGTGTCTTCTCTTAATAAGCAAGATGATTCCCTCATTTGTTCTATGCATAGCTTGGTTTTAGTTTTCTTCACCTTGCTGGCCGTTCTCCCTGAAATGTGCTTCAGATTGTATGCCTCATTTTTAAAATGTGGAACCCAGAAGTGAATGCAAAATACCAGGTATGTTCTGAGTAGCACAGTACAGGATGGAAACACTGCCCTCCATTATCAATTCTTTACTTTTATTAGAGTCAGAGTTGGTCACTTTCAATATTTTGCAGCCATATTGCTTTCAACTGGTATTGGATCAATTGTTGCTAACACTCTCAAGGCTCTTTAAAAGTGTCAGCTGCCTTTATATCGAATTTCTCCTCTACGTGTACTATAAGATTTTAGCACTCAGGTCAGGGACTATTAACTTTATTAAATCTAATTATTTTTAGATTTTGCTTATGATTCCAGCCCATCAGAAGTATTCAAGCGTATACAGGGCCTGTGAACTATTTCTCTGACAGATACCAGGAGTCTAGAAAGCCCTCACTAGGTTTGCCATAATTCCATTAATGAGTATTCTCTGGTTATGATTTCTGAACAGTTAAAAACTCGCTCACATATTCTAGCACCAGACTCATTTTTTCTCTACGTTAAGCACAAGTATATCATTAGAGACATCACCAAGTGTTTTGCTAGTGTCCAGATGCCTGAATGGGAATGTGTGAACATTGTCTTTATCTGCCAACCTCCCACTGAGGGATGGAAATGGGCCGGACTAACGGGGTGTGTTCTTGTGAACCCATGCTGGGTTCTATAATCACTGCTTTGTCATTTGGGTGCCCATTATAACATCGTTTTAGTATTACATTCTGGAATCTTGTCTGAGATCCATATCAAGCTCAATCATCCGTAGTTTACAGAATCCATTTTCTATCCATTTTAGAAAATTGGAAGGCTATTTACTCATTTCCAGGCTTCTAAGATCTCTTGACTTCTTCCCAAACAGCATGCCTATCCTGTCCCTGATCTCCCAACTCGTCCCAAATAGAGCTGAGAGACATTTTGGTTTTGCTGTTGCCTTTTTGTCAGCCTGAGGTCATTTTGCTAAAATACTGTCTCTGTCACTTTCTTACATGCCTCTTAAATTTGTGTCCTTCTTCCTATCTTGTCCTTTTAAAATCAGAGCTTCCAGAGCACTGTATTGCAACTGTAAGTGAATAGTGGGGTTACTCAGAGAGATTAAAAAGTTATGCTGATTTCTTACCCTAGACAAATTGAATCAAAACTTCAGAGAGTGACACAAGCATTTGTCTTCTCTTTTTAAGTCCCCCAACAGACAGCCAAACTGGGACTATAATGGAGTGATATTAGTTTTGTTTGTTTCTGGTTTTGTGTGCAGGCTTTTGTTATTCGTCTTAGATTTTTTTTTCTCTCTCTCTCTTTATCATTGCCCTTACCTGTATCTGCATTGTGAGATTTGGCCATTTGAGAAATTTCTGAAACATTTTGAGGGCAATGGGCTTTCACTCTTTATGCCTCGGGATTTTGCTTTTCTGTACCTATGAATCTTATCTGGGAATCACGCTGTCGCCGTGTCTGCTGGCTCACAGTCTGTGAACTCGGTGACCTTTGCCCTAAGACTCCTTTTTCATCGTCTTTGATAAACATTACTTTATCCTAGTAGGTCAGGATTAAATCTAGGACAGTAGTTTTTCCATTTGTGTGCTTAATCTTTTTGGAAACTTGGGCAAGGCAAGTTTTAGGCTGCTCTGCTTTGGGCCAAATGAGGCTTTTAGTAGAGGTTTATAGAGTTGAAATTCCCCCTAATTACCAAATCATGCTTGTAGTCATTTTTAAAAAATGTATGGCGAACCTATTACACTTTTTATTTATTTGGCCCATTGGTCCAGTCTATATATTGGTGGTGGTTTAGTGGCTAAATCATGTCCAACTCTTGTGACCCCATGGACTGTACCCCTTTCAGACTCCTCCGACCGTGGAATTCTCCAGGTGAGAATATTGGAATGGGCTGCCATTTCCTTCTTCAAAAGATCTTCCTGACCCAGGGATCAAATCAGAATCTCCAGCATTGCTGGCGGATTCTTTCCTGCTGAGCCACAGGGAGGCCGATCTGTATATTGTACAGGTGCTGTGCTGTGCTTAGCCACTCAGTCATACCAGCCTCTTTGCGACCCCCTGGACTGTAGCCCCCCAGGCTCCTCTGTCCATGGGGTTCTTCAGGCAAGAACACTGGAGTGGGTTGCCATGCCCTCCTCCAGGGGATCTTCCCAACCAGGTCTTCCGCATTCCAACCTAATTGTTCCTTAGAACTGCTCAGAGAGTGGTAAAAATACAAATTTTAGATCCAATCCCATAATGTATGATTTAATACAAATCGTAACAAGAAATTTCATTTGAAAAGCCCCTTGAAGGAGCCTGTGGAAGGCGGCGGCAGCATCTGTGAGCCAAAGTCCGGTCAGGGTATGGCGGCGCCGACGGCCCTGTCAGAGCCAAGTTACCGCGGGGCCCTGGCTGGGCACTGGCGGCTCCAAAGCCCGGGGCCTGCGGCCTTCACCTCGGCGGCGGCGGGGGGGCCCAGAGGCGGCGGTCGCTGAGCGGGCTTTGGTTGGGCAGCGAGGCCGAGTGGTGCCCCGCCTTCGCATTCACGCGCTGCAGCTCCATGTTTGATGAAAGATGAAGATCTGCCTCACGAAGTCTCTGAGGAGACAGACGTCACCAAGAACGGGCCAAGCTGAGGCGGGTGCATCAGAACCTGATTCCTCAGGGCACCGTGAAGCTGGATCCACCTGCAATTCCCTGTGATCCTCTATGAGGGGTGAGCTGGGGTGGGGGGCAGGCATAAACACCCCCTGCTGCAGCAAGGCACCCCCAAGCTCAAGGTGTGGCCTCCTTTGGGGCCACAGCCGTGAATAAGCTCCACTGGCCCGGAACCTTCTGTGAGCCGGGCAGTCCTACGGTGCTGGTTGGGGGTTGGCTTCTAAGTGGAATAGAGATGACTGGCAGCTGGCAAGGCCTGATGGCAGAGTTGCCAGTCCACCTTCCGTAACAAGGAGCGTGGCCGGGCACCTGCCTGCTTCCTGTGCCCTTGCCTGGCCTGCGTTCTTCCAAGCTTGCCAAGGGCCCAGCCCTGCTAGAGGCTATAACACTTTACAAGCCAGGTCTGCCTTTTTTTCTGCCCCAGGGCAATCGGCAATGACACTCCACTCCAGTACTGTTGCCTGGAAAATCCTATGGATGGAGGAGCCTGGCAGGCTGCAGTCCATGGGGTCGCTAAGAGTCAGATACGACTCAGCGACTTCACTTTCACTTTTTACTTTAATGAATTGGAGAAGGAAATGGCAACTCACTCCAGTGTTCTTCCCTGGAGAATCCCAGGGACGGAGGAGCCTAGTGGGCTGCCGTCTATGGGGTCGCACAGAGTCGGACACGACTGAGGTGACTTAGCAGCAGCAGCAGGGCAATCGGAGCTCTCCAAAAGTAGGAACGTCCTTTCCCTCTCTTCTTTTACCCTCTTGGTGGAGCGTTTCAGCCATTTGCTACCTTGATTCCTCCTGTGTTGGACAAAGGCTAGGGGCAGAGCAAGCCTGATTCTTCCTGTCTACCTGCCCATTTGTTCCCAGGATGGACATTTGCTGTCTGTTATTAGGAGTAGGGACTGGGGTGTGGGAGTTTTCTCCCTCTACCCAGGGCTAGCCTGATCCCGCCCCACTGCAACTAGTTGCTGCCCTCCACCCCAAGTTGAGAGCACATATGATGGGGAGCAGGAAGGGCTCCGGATGCCTGTGCCCCATCCCACCTACTGTATCTAATCCCCCTTGCCCTTACACATCCACCACCCTGTGATGAGGCACAGCACCCTAGGGCTGGTGCCACTAGCTCTGAGGAACCCACCACCCCTTTCCCTATAATATACCCATCCCTTCAGAATCAGTCAAGAGAAGAGTACTGGAGCCCTTGGGATGGGGGCAGAAAGGAGAGAACAACCTTAATAGGAATATTTAAAATGTGAAAGTTTGTAAATAGTCCAGTCCATGATGTTGCTGGGGTAGAGTCTGGTTTCTACATAGAAATGATTTTTTTTTTTTTTAATTCCTTACTGTGCAAACTCTGTGCTTTAAGCATCTGAGAAATGGTTTGGGGAGGGTACTCAGTCTAGGAAAGCTATTGTGTTATTTGTTCAATAAAATTATTTGTAGACCCTGAAAAAAACAAAGTCCCCTGAACAGTGTTGAAAATGGGCCAGATTTAATAAGCCCTGACAGGAACCACAACAACCTCACTTCTATTCTTGTCCTCTTATCTCTTGGCTCTTTAGCTCGTATCCGTCCATAGGCCCATGAATTTCCACAAAGTTGTCTGTCTTCTTGGCACAGTGTCTGGTGGGTCTCTTCCTGTAACCGGCCTATTTGTCTTGAATAGAGCATGTGCTTCCATCAGCCTATTTCAGTTCTGTGTCCCTTCTTTCCCAAGCCTGGTGAATGAAACAAGTTCATATTTATTGCCCTATCTTGGAAGAATTTCTTTCAAATTCTCCCCAACTTATTTTGTTACTCATGCTCTGCTGATGGGTATAAGACTTCTCAGATTAGAACAATTTTTTTTTCTGTCCCCCACTCAGTTGCTTTCTAGCTAAAAAAAAAATCACCAGACACTTTATTCATTCTTACATATTTGCTGTATGTAATATCTTCTGATTTTTGCAGCAATCAGTTTTATGGATTTATCTGGACATTTTATTTGTCGTCTATACTTTATGTTTAAGGCATTCTTCCCCACCCCCTTTCAGTTCTCTTTCCTTTCAAAAAAACATTTTATTGTGAAAAGGCTAAAAAACACTTCAAAGTAGAGGGACTAATATAATGAAGTTTAAGGTACTTCTCTTGGCTTCAGCTGTATGCCAGTTGACTCCTTCAGAAAGCAGATGCTGAGATGGAGTTAGGAGAGTGTATGGCTTCTCGGGAGTGACACCCACAGGAGGAAATGGGAGGAGGCAGGATGGAGCAAGGGGAGCCTTCAGATGGTGATGCATGTCGGGCAGAGTTCATCATAGTTCAACAGGGAGGCCCTGGATCCATTGTCTTCAGAGGAGTCTTATGTTGGCAGAAATGGCTGGGCCCTTGGATCGCAGTCTTACTCGGGTATTGGCTAGAGCCATCTGGAGAAGACGGTGACCTCTAGTACCCTTGAAGGAATTAACCCCTAAAAGATGTCAGCTGCACGTTTCCATTCAGAATTGCAATTGAGCAGGTTTGGCCCAAGAAGCACCCAAGTGGATCTCCTGGGTCCACCTGTGTTCCCTTCTGCCAGCCCAGTAGAGAGGTCTGGAGCAAAAATTACCCATTAAAGGAGTCCTGCATGGGTTTAAATGGCTAAACCCTTGGACCACAGTTTTCCTTAGTCACTGGCTGTGACTACCCTGAGAAGAATGTGGCCTTGACTCAAAAGCTGAAGTTGACCTGAAGGAGTTAACAAGAGAAGGCTGTCTCTAACCACTCTCTTTGCAGCTGGGCCAAGCAGCCTTTCTTAGAGGCAACCACTATATCTCTGTGTCTACTCTAAAAAGATCATCAACATTTTCCAAGTCTTGAATTATTAAAACACTCTTGATTGGATCAGTGAGTTTCCGGGCAAATTCTTTCTTTCCTGTCCTCATGAAATGCATTCTATTCTCAGCCAGGATCCTATCATGTTGCCATCTAAAACCATGGTCCAGCAGCCTAGATCCTGCCCACAGTACCACCTGCAGAGTCCATTGCTCATGTTCTTGACTTCTGTCTCTCTTCCTAAATCTCAGGTGTTGATCTGAAGGATCAATGAAAATATCACCTGGGCTTCCAAATCCTTTAATTTCTTACTTCAAATTTTATAATCCTTAAAAGTTTACTTCTGATCACTTCAAATGGCATTATTTGTACCCCTAAGATGGTGATTGCAGCCATGAAATTAAAAGACGCTTACTCCTTGGAAGGAAAGTTACAACCAACCTAGGCAGCATATTAAAAAGCAGAGACATTACTTTGCCGACTAAGGTCCGTCTAGTCAAGGCTATGGTTTTTCCAGTAGTCATGTATGGATATGAGAGTTGGGCTATAAAGAAAGCTGAGCACAGAAGAATTGATGCTTTTGAACTGTGGTGTTGGAGAAGTCTCTTGAGAATCCCTTGGACCGCAAGGAGATTCAACCAGTCCATCCTAAAGGAGATTGGTCCTGGGTGTTCATTGGAGGGATTGCTGTTGAAGCTGAAACTCCAGTTCTTTGGCCACCTGATGTGGAGAGCTGACTCACTTGAAAAGACCCTGACGCTGGGAAAGATTGAGGGCAGGAGGAGAAGGGGACGACAGAGGATGAGATGGTTGGATGGCATCACCGACTTGATGGACATGGGTTTGGGCAGACTCTGGGAGTTGGTGATGGACAGGGAGGCCTGGCGTGGTGCAGTTCATGGGGTCGCAAAGAGTCGGACACGACTGAGCTACTGAACTGAGTTGTAAAGATGGATGTGGTTTATGATTAATTAATCTGAAGGACCGCCTGTTATATCTCAAACACTTAATCCCAGAAATTCAGTCACAGTTATTCTAGAAGGACTTCCCTCCACTCCTCAACCAAGAGCCCCAGTGCCATGGCATGCCCCTCTTGTCTGACGCTCTTAGGGAGTTCCCTTACGCTCACTAAGGATGGATCACACGCCTCATCATTGTACTTTTTTTCTCCAGAAGTTTGGGCTTCACCTTTCCTGGTCCATTCTCAAATCACCTGCAAAGCTCTGAGAATGAAGAATTTCTTTCCCTTGGCTTTTCCTATATCACATTTTCTTAATCTCTTTCTCTTGATTCCAATTTTAACTCCCCCAACCACACATTTTGAACTTCCTTGTTTTCTTTTCGCATTATCTTTTGCATTTTCTTCGAGATTACCCCAAACATATAACATCCATAGACAGTCCTTGTGCCCGTCACTAGCTGTCAGTTCTGAGCAGTGGTCCGCATTTGCAGTGAACGCGTCCCCTTGCAGACATCTCCCACCAGCACAGTGCAGCTCACAAATCTAGTTCCTGTGGCTTCTACCCTTCCCAGTTAGGGCTGAGAGTCCAACAGGAAGAATATCCATCCCAGACTCTGGAACACCATGCTCCTCAGGCCCCATCATCCAGTAATTCCCACAAGTCCCCTGGTCAGAAGACCACCTGGTGATTTTGCCCCGTCAAATTACCACCAGTTGCAAATGTTTGTTTAATGCTTATTGAATTGTCAATAAGTAACACTATTCCACCACAGCCACCAGATTGCAAAATGCTGAAGAATCAGAGAGAAAAACTCTAAGGATTTAGTGATTTATTCAGCTTCTCCCACTTGCCAGCCTCTGCTGCAGTGTCAGATTTAATTTGTCTCCCCCAGGCTTAGGCCAGCAAGAACAATTCTTCTAAATTGACTATCCCACATGCAAAATGGGATCAACATTTTTGTCCGAGTTGAACAATCAATTCTTACAAAAAGTAAAACAATCAGTTTGAGTCTTTTTCTTCCTACTTAATTGTTGAGCTGAATTGACTGATCAAATAGCGACAGCATCTAAGGTAATGAAAAATACCTTTGGCAGCTAGGAATGCAGGAAGCGCTTCTCTTAATACAGGAATCCTGACAGATTCTTTATTATTCTCCCTATTCTATAGGATACTTGAATACTTCCAGTGATGGGGAGAGCTCTACCTCACTGACACTCTCCCGAGTCCATTTGTTAGTCACTCAGTCATATCAAGTTACCCTGGCGTTGGTATGGAGACATTTAATGGACACACAACTTAATTTCATCCGAGAGCCCGTGGAAATGAATGAGTACCTATTGCATATCAGTTATTTGCTGGGCATCATGCTAAGCAATGAATGACATTTAAATTGTAAAAAGTCTATTACGAAAACAAAAGTTTCTACTTTTCAACTATTTGACTGGCAAAGATAAAGAAGAATGATTAGCGCCTAGAGTGGTGCGAGGAAAATGGGCGCTCTCAGGCTTAACTCCCAGGGCGGGAGGGTACTGCAGCCTTGCTGTAGGGCTGGGTACCATCTTGCATCATGGAGATGCAGACATAGATAACAGATTTATGGATAAAGTGCAGTTGGTAGGAAGGAGACGGTGGGGCTAATGGAGACAGTAGCGTGGAAATATGTACTCTAATGTATGTAAAATGTATAGCCAATGGGAATTCTCAGTATGTCTCAGGGAACTCAAACCGGGGCTCTGTGACAGCCTAGAGGGGTGGGATGGGGTGGGAGTTGGGAGGGAGGTTCAGGAGGGAGGGGACATATATATACCTATGGCTGATTCATGTTGATGTATGGAAGAAATCAACACAATGTTGTAATTACCCTTCAATTAAAAATAAAGAAAAAATGCACATAAATTTGGCCCAGGAATTCCATTTCTAAAAATAAATCATAAAGGTGTAAGTGGACAAGTGGACAAAGATACATGTCAAATGATATTTATTGCTGTCTTATTTTTGATAGTGAAAATAGAAAGCCTCTAAATGGATTTGCTTGGTAGAAAGCTATGCAGTCTTTGAAAACAAAACATCGAGATGGCTACACTTGCCTGGACATACGTCCGCCATATATGTAATTTTGAAAGGTTAACAAATTATGCAGTATACAATCACATATTTATAAAACGAAGAAAAAACTATTAGCAAAAATATCTCAAAGAGTATGCATATGCAAGGTAATAGTGGTTATTTCTAGATGATGGGATCTTGGAAGAATTTTGCTTTTTTCTTTATATTTTTCTTTATCACCTTAATTATTTTACAGTAAGAATCCACCTTACTTTTATTGTCAGAAACAAAGGAAAACCTTATTCACGGCACGGAAACATCATTGGGTTTGTCCAGTTGGTCTCCTTATTTTATAGATGAGGAAATTGGTGGTTCAGAGAGGTGATCACAAGGTTTTTGTAAAATTTCCATAAGACATTCGAATCATTCTTCAAATGTTTGCATAGATTATAAAGGGACACATTGAAAGGGGCCCTGGATTGTGCTCATTAGCACTCATTCAGCCACAGGCTCTACTCAGCCTTGGCTTCTGTGCTTGGTATGGGGACCCCTGATATGGAGACGCTTTGGTGGAGTGTTGTCTTTGCATCTGTAGCTTTGCCTCACGCAGTAACTAGTAGAAGAGAGGTGTTTTCTGACAGTGGCTACTGCTCTTCCACCCTTTTGGAGCTCAGTCCCTGCTTCTGGGTTGCTCTTCATCTCTCGGTTGATTCTGTATCTGCCCGACTATAATGTGTCCTAAAAGAGGACCAGGCCTTGCTTTCCTGTCTCAGTCTTCTTCAATATGTCAATGCTTGTGCACAGCAACAGCAATAGGCGGAACGCTAGCCTGTGTAATTCTTGTTGATCAGTTGTTCAATCACTAAGTCGTGTCCAGCTCTTTGCAACCCCAGGGACTATAATACCCCACGCTTCCGTGACCTTCAATATATCCTGGAGTTTGCTTAAATTCACGTCCACTGAATCGGTGATGCTATCTAACCATCTCATCCTCTGCCAACTTCTTCTCCTTTTGCCTTCAATCTTTCCCAGCATCAGGGCCTGTGTAATAGATAAACCTCAAATGAGAATCCTGTCCCAAGCTGGAATGTAAAATAGAAGTGAGCGGGGTGTGCCTGTGAGTGTGGTCCCCTGGGAGGCTGGTTTCTGGGAGCCGATATGACTATTCAGACACTGGTAACTGTTCTGATTCTGATGCTAGAAAATCATGCTACATTGTGGGGAGGAGGGTGCAGTGGGGCAGTTCTTAGCCTTCTGTAAACCTTGGTTTAGAGATATAAGCAATTCTCTCTCTCTCTTTTTTTTTTTTTACTTTTATGACGCCATTGATTTATTTATTGGGGCAATCTTTTCATTCTCCTGCCCTTAAAAAAAAAAAATAAACCTGTCTCCATAAATCATTTACAACAGAATCAACTGTTCTAGAAGAGCTGGTATAGGCCCTGGGTTCCAACTGATGACATACCTTCTTCTGCCTGGACTTGGCCTTGAGAAGCTTCAGGCTAAAGAGAGTTCAGGATGGTACTTGGCAAAACCTCTGTGAAAGCTAATCGTGTGAGAAGCT
The DNA here is from genome assembly GCA_006408675.1 of Madoqua kirkii. Classification (NCBI taxonomy): domain Eukaryota; kingdom Metazoa; phylum Chordata; class Mammalia; order Artiodactyla; family Bovidae; genus Madoqua; species Madoqua kirkii. Next base: position 18,430 of record SJYC01017553.1, on the reverse strand, counting down.
GGCTAGTTGTTGAGCTCACAGAGTAGTGCCAGGGGCATAGGCTTGACAATCTGGACTGGGTTAGAATCCGAATATCAGGTCTAGGCCCTGGAGGAGTGAGAGAAACCCAGGTGGAATGTTGCTGTCTGTGTTCTGGAGGGTGCCTGTGAGGGTATCTGTTATCTGTGAATTGGGTCTATCTATGTGTAATGTCCAGAGTTTGAAAAAAAAATCTGAGACATCCTCTGAGTTTGTCTAGACCCTTGAAGACCAAAGTCCATTCCTTCTCCTGCTCTCAAGAACAGCCAAGCACGGGTAGTGTAGGGCCTCAGCCGCTGTTGTGCCTTCCTTGCCCCTACTCGTCCCATGCCTGGGCTTTGGAAACGCGCGCCATTGTTTTCACAAATATCCCCACAGAGTCTCTTTAACCAGTAGAGATGGAGGTGCGGTGAGGCTAGGAGCTGAACAGGATGGAGGAGGGAAGAGAAGGGAATTAAAGATCTTGACCCCTTCTCTCTCCAAGTCCCAGCATTACCAGAGCTCTGGGTCCTGAGAAAGACCATATCCAAAAATATTCCCTTCCCACAACTGGTTGCTAACACTTGGCATCCCACTTCCCTTCCTTCCTTCCTGCATTACACAGCTGGGAATGTGATAGAAAGAGGCCTGACCCCAGCCCCCATGAAAAGTATACAGGCTAGTGAAGAGGCAGATATTAACTGCAGGATTGTAGCAATAAACACATCATTAAAAAATTCTGTAAGTGCTCGGTGGAGGATACATAGCGCCTTGGGTTATAAAATAAGGGTGTTGGCCTCCCCATGGAGATCCAGGGGAAGGACTGATCATTAGTGCTTGCTGCCTTTAGTTCAAGGAACTGACTCCAGTTAAAACTGACAAGACCTGGCTCAGGTGACACCCAGGAGTGAGGGAGATAGGTCTGTGATTTGTTGGGTGCGGTATTAGAAAGACCTACTTCTTTCCTCCTGTAAGTCTTCCTCCTGTGTCTCCTTTACAGTTCACGCAAAACACTCACACTTCTGCTCCCCAAATGCATAGAAATCTTCCCCCTATACCAAGCAGTTTTCTGCAACACCAGCTGGGTGTCCTACAATTTTCTCGTCATTCAGTCGCTCCGTCATGTCCAACTCTTTGCGACCCCATGGACTGCAGCATGCCAGGCTTCCCTGTCCATCACCAGCTCATCACTTGAGAAGAGTTTGCTCAAACTCATGTCCATTGAGTCAGTGGTGCCATCCAGCCATCTCATCCTCTGTGGTCCCCTTCTCCTCCTGCTTTCAGTCTTTCCCAGCATCAGGGTCTTTTCTAATGAGTTGGTTCTTCACATCCCACTGTTTAACTCGGTTCTAACACTCTCTGCCTGGAAGTAGTGCCGAATCCCACAGCCTAGGGCTCAGTCCCACAGCTCTGCTCCTACTCCTCTTCAGATGCCAGGTTTCCCACTGTGCTTTAGGCCAACCGCCTATGAAGCTGAGGATCCCACATGCCCTCTTTGGGTTTGGTTAATTTGTTAGAGCAGCTCATAGAACTCCGGGAATTGCCCACTTACATCTACAGTTTATCGAAGGATATGATAAAGGACACAGGTGAATATCCAGAAGAGATACTCAGGGGGAGGGTAAGACCTAGGAGGGTCCTGAGTGCAGCAGCTTCTGTCCCCGTGGAGTCGGGGGCGTCCCCCTCCCGCTGTGGGTGTGTTTGCCTACCTAGAAGCTCTCTGAACCTCATACTGTTGGAATTGATGGAGGCTTCCTCATGTAGGCTTGATAGGTTATTAATTCCATTTATAGCCCTTCTTTCCTCTCTGGACAAAGCACAGTGGGAGGGTGGAGGTGAAAATTCCCAGCTCCTAATCTCTAGTTTGGTGACTAACTCCATCCAGGAGCCTCCCAGCTTTGTCTCAGAACAAAAGACGCTCCCAGGGCTCTTATCACTGAGGAAACGACAAGGGTTTTAGAAGCTTTGTGCCAGGAGCTGAGGGCAGAGACCAATTTATATTTGCTATAATCCCAGAGTCGACTCATTGGAAAAGAACCTGATGCTGGGAAAGACTGAAGGCAAAAAGAGAAGGGGATGGCAGAGGATGAGATGGCTGGATAGCATCAATGACTTGGATGGACATGAATTTGAGCAAACTCTGAGAGACATTGGAGGACAGAGAAGCCTGGCGTGCTGCAGTCCAGGGGGTCAGAAAGAGTCAGACACAATTTAGCAACTGAACAACAATAATTTCACTCTGTGCCAGGCACTTCACACACCTGATCCCCTAGAGTCTCAGAAAGCCCTGTGAGTTTGGGCTCATTACCCCGGATTGACAAATGAAGACTCAAGTTCAGAAAGGAGAAGTGACTTGCCCACAGCCAAGTGCCTTCTGGGTAGCAGAGCTCAGGTTTGAGCCCAGCGTGTTAGAGCAGGTGGGGTTCCTTCACTGTGTAGTAAATGAGAGGACTCAGGGGAGCCACTTTTCTTTCGGAGCTCCAGGTGGGAATTGGAAGCCTGAGGGTGGGAGAAGAAGACAGAGTTCCCACAAACAGGAGGGGAAGAGGAAGGACGCAGAATCAGGACTCTGGTCAATTTAAAGTCAGCTATGGTGCACCGTGGGGTTTCCCAGGTGACACTGATGGTAAAGAACTCTGCCAATGTAGGAGACATAAGAGACGCAAGTTTGGTCCCTGGGTCGGGAAAATCCCCTGGAGGAGGGCTTGGCAACCCACTCGAGTATTCTTGCCTGGAGAATCCCGTGGACAGAGGAGCCTGGTGGGCTCCAGCCCATAGGGTTGCGAAGAGTTGGACAGGACTGAAGCGACTTAGCACACATACACGGTGCACCGTAGGGTTTCCCAGGGGGCGCTAATGTAAAGAACCCACCTGCCAATGCAGGAGACACAACAGACGTGGGTTCTCTCCCTGGGTCGGGAAGATCCCCTAGAGGAAGGTGTGGCAACCCACTCCAGGATTCTTGCCTGGAGAATCCCATGGACAGAGGAGCTTGGTGGGCTACAGTCCACGGGGTTGCAAAAAGTTGGACACGACTGAAGCGACTGAGCACGGAGCATGGCACGAAGGAGAGGATGCTGCCCGTTACCTGGTCCAGGTGGAGAACCACCCTCCCAGCTATTTACACAGTCTGTGCGGGTCCTGAGAGGGAAGTCACCACGTGAAGCTGCCTGGGACGCTGAAAGGCAAGTGAGGGAGCGCATCGGTTGTAAGCGGAGCTCAGAAGTCCAGCAATCTTGGGTTGGCTGTCGTCTCTCTTATGGGCAAGCGTCTCCTTTGAAAGTGACGCTTGTGGGGCTGGAGGAGAGAGTTCTGGCAGACTCGTGCCACCGCGCCCTCGGAGCCCCACTTAAGATCAGAGGCGGCAGCAAGAGGGCAGCTGGGGGGGAGCGCGATGCGGGCGTAAATGAATGCCGACCTTGCTGGGATAACCGGCATGCTTCAGCCTCCGCAGCTGTGGGGTCCCCGGGGAGTTGTCTGGCTACATGTGATTTTACATATCTGACAGCTAAATCAGAGATCCAAATGCCAAATCCGGCACTCGGGAACATTATGTGGATTTGTGACACTCCCGAGGGGACTTCGGATCCATAAAGCAATGAATGGATTACAATGAGGCATAAATACAGCATTTTCATCTGTGACATACAATCCCGCTCTATTATTTCTCACATTGTTACATGAAAGTAATCTATACCCCCACTCTTTCAGGTCTGTGTCCAGAAATTAAAAGAAAAACAAAAAGAACTTTAAGATAGGGGGAAAAAATACACACACAAACCACTTCTTGATGCATCAGGAATAAACTAGAACAAAGTGTGATGAGTGTGACAATTTCAATTTGCAATGTAAGGTCAACTCCAGGATCCCACATGTCATCAGCAAGCAGCTGTCCCACTCACACCGCTGTGTGACTTTGAATAAAGCATGTCACTCTCTGGGTCTCCGTCTCCTCTTCTGTCTCATGGACTCCTAAGTTACAGACGTGCCCTTTCATGGAGTGGGCACGATGGATCCACTTTGTGCTTCAGGAAGATCACGTTAGAACTTTCTAAATTTCCTAGTGTGTATGTGTTTTTACAGTGCATGTTATATACCAGCATAGTCTATGGGGTTGCACAGAGTCAGACACAACTGAAAGCGACTTAGCAGCAGCAGCAGAGCAGCAGCAGTACATGTCTAACGGGACAGGGGACAGGGAGGCCTGGTGTGCTGCAGCCCATAGGGCCGCAAAATGTCGTACACGACTGAGCGACTGGACAACAAGAAACACATGTCTACTGTTTATAAACACACGTGCATGTCCTAAAAGAGCATGCTGAAAAATGCTTTAACTGAACAGAAAGTTTGGAGGCCATAGATATAACCCAACCTGGTCATTCCCCTGGTGATGGGAAGGGCTTTTTGCACCTAACAGTCCACGATTCTATGTATTTGAGGAGCCTTCTCAGATGTTGTCCTTAAACTCCCGCACTGGGACTGAACGCATCAGCTGTCCCAGGAGAAGTTTTTGTCCCCATATGTGTCAGTCCACACGTATGTGGGCTCGGAAACCACAAGATGCAATTGATGGACTCTTAGAATGGCGCCTTCCACAGTCAAGTGCAGAGTTGCTCTATCTTTGTAAATAATTTTAAATCTCTCATATTTGCTTCACACTCTAAGCACACAAAGCCGTTAAAAAGTAATTTTATATGTATATACTGAGAGAGGCAGAACAGGCATTATCTTCCTCTTTTCCACGTGAGGAAAGAGATTCTGAAAGGCCAAATGACTTCCCCAGGGCCACCCAGTTAGTATGTGACAGGGCCACCATCAAGCCCCCACATCCTTGCAATAAGCACTCGGGGGCTCTTTGCACTTACAACTAAGTGCAAATGTGCTCCTTGGATCCCAGGGAGAATGAAGTGACAGTGTCTGAGCCGGCCAGTGTAAATGCAACCCCCAGCTATTTAAGGAAAAAAAAAAAAACCGACACAGAGCTTGGGGCCCACTGTTGGCAGATCAATAGCATCATTCTTGTGTACACAAGACCTCACATTATTCAGGGAGGCCTGGCAGAGAGAGGAAAGCTGGCCCCCTCGTGCCACCAGCTGTCATGGCCTGCTCCGCTGCAGCTCCTGACGAGTGCTGTTGTGACAGCCTTTCTACAGACACGGTCACAGGGAGCAGCTTGATCGGGAAGGAGCAAAAAGCCTGTTTACAGAGGTGCGAGGGAACAAAGAACACGTATATACTTGAGAGAATGCAATTTTAAGAAGGCCTTCGGTCCCGCCAGCTGTGTTAGCACTAGAGGAAGCCAGGTATGGCCCCTACCCCTGAACTGGCCGCCTGCCCCTACCCTGAGAGATGGGATGCCCAGGCGAGAAGCCTTCCTCTCTGAGCTCTTCTTCCTTCAGTCATGGGATAATGGCCAGCAGAAACATTTTATCCTTTTTAACCTCCAGTGACATCACTGTGGTAAGACCTGCAACCCTGCTTTGGTAACCAGGATGGTGCTGATGAGGTTGTAATAGAATTTAGATGGTTATTTGTCTGTGTGCTCTAAGACTGCAAATTCCTTAAAGGCTGAGATTCTGACTTGTTTTCTTTCTTTCTTTCTTTTATTTTTGAAGTTTTTATTGTGGTAAAATACACATAACATGAAAGTACCATCTTAACCATTTTTAAGTGTACAGTTCAAAGGGATTAAGCCCTTTCCCAGTGCTGTGCAACCATCATCGTCCATCTCTGGAACTTCATCCCAATCCAAATAGAACGTTAGATTTCTAATTTATATTCATTCACAACTTTGATATAGTTCCATTTATTCTGGCATCTAGTATTACTGCTAAAAGGCTAGAAAGCTTATTATCTTAGTGGTCTTTAAAAAAAAAATTGAATGAGTCTTGAAACTTCTAATTCAGTTCTGAGAGCATGAAGAAATACTTTGTTGGTTATTTTCACATTCCCAGACCTTCTACCACAGAGTCTCATCCATCTAAAATATGCAATATTTGAACTGAATGAGTTGTAATCACACGTTGACCATCCCTCTGGGAAACCTCTCTCTCTACCATGTATTAGCCTTATAGCAGAACTCAGAACCTTCTAAAATTCACCATAAAGGATTACTTTAATTAATACGTGCCATGATGTGTATCACTCATAAAGGATTACTATCAGAATATGTAAAGAAGGTCTATAAAATGATAGAACGACAATTAATTGAGAAATGGATGGATGGATGGATGAACATTTGAACAGAAAGTTCACAAAGGAGGAAACCCAAATGATCCATGAAAATAAAAAAGAAAGCTTTTCCCTACCAGTAATCATGGAAGTACAAGTTCAAAACACTGAGATACTGTCTCACTCCTTTTGGAATAATAAGCATTTAAAAAGTCTGACTGTACCGTCGGCTGGCAGTGCTATGGAGCACTGTGTCTTCTGCTGTTGGTGTGAGTGTAAACTGGCAGAACCACTTCGAAGAGCAATTTGGCACCATCAAAGAAAACTGAAATTGTTCAAACTGAACAGCAGTTCCTCTCCTAAGATATCTCAACCACTTGCAGAGAATTAAACTTATGTTCTCAGGCATTGGCACGTGAAAGAAATTAACTTCTCATTTATGAATCTAGAATGGTGCTAGTTGCACGCTAGCCATGGGAACTTAAGAATTACTCTGATTACCGCCTCTGTCTCGCAGTTCAGAGGAGGAGCCCGATTGAGAAGGGCTGTCAGGTACACAAGGAGACATATAAACAGACATTGTTTATAAAAGAAAAAAACCTCAACCTAAATATCCATCAAGAAGAGAAAAAACATGAAACCTGGTGTATTCTTGCAATGGAATATTGTAGAACAACAGTAAAAAAAAAATCTAGAGCCACATGTGTTAATTAACAAAGGCAAATATAATCAAATTTATTTTGAATGAAGATTCAAATTACAGTAAAATTCACAGAGTATATTTCTATTTCTATGAAATTTTTAAAGACTCAACAAACCATTATCTATTGCTCATATAGACTTACACAGTTAAAGTACCAAAAAATGCATGAGGATGATAAACTCCAGAATCAGAAGAGTGGTTATCCTTTATTCTTTATAACATGTTATATTATTACTATGCCAAAATATATAATTATATATATTACATATTTTATTTTATATCATAGACTACACATAAATATGGAGAAGGCAATGGCACCCCACTCCAGTACTCTTGCCTGGAAAATCCCATGGACGGAGGAGGCTGGTAGGCTACAGTCCATGGGGTCACTAAGCGACTGAGCGACTTCACTTTTACTTTTCACTTTCATGCATTGGAGAAGGAAATGGCCACCCACTCCAGTGTTCTTGCCTGGAGAATCCCAGAGATGGGGGAGCCTGGTGGGCTGCCTTCTATGGGGTTGCACAGAGTCGGACACGACTGAAGCAACTTAGCAGCAGCAGCAGCACGCATAAATATATGGGCTTCCCTGGGATTTTCCTAGTGGCTCAGACAATAAAGAATCTACCTGCAACTGGAGACCTGCATTTGATCCCTGGGTCCAGAAGATCCCCTGGAGAAGTGAATGACTACCCACTGCAGTATTCTTGCCTGGAGAATCCCCATGGACAGAGGAGCCTAGCAGGCTACAGTCCATGGAGGTCACAAAGAGTTGGACATGACTGAGCGACTAACACACAGAAGTATATGATATAGAATTACTATATATCATTAATACAGCATATTATTTTTTGTATTATTCCCTATAATTTCTGTATGTCAAAATAGACAATCTCAAGAATGTACTTTGTTGAAAAATAAGTAAAATATCATATTTACTATTTCCTAGTAACCTCCTCCCTCAATCTATCTGCACGGAATTGTGATGAATGACCTTCCTTTTGGAAGCAAGAGGAAGTTATCTTTGAAATTAGTTTAGACAGAATCTGATCATTTCACTGCCCCATTCAGAAGCGGAGGCTGCTTTTGGAGTGCTGCTGGGCAAAAGTCTGCATTCCACAGTGTGGCATTCAAACCTCTCTGCAAGTTGGCTCCAGACCACTTTAGAGGCAGTGCTTCAGTCTCTGTCTTCAAGCACTCTACATTCCATTCAGATTGGAGGGTTTGCCATTTTCCAGATATACACAATGTCTTCCATTTCATACTTTCGCTTGATCACATTTTCTCTTCCTGAGAACTCCTTCCCTCATTCTTGCAATTTGACGTTATATACCAAAGCCTTAATAGCATGCCTACTCCCTGACACAGCCCGTCTCCTTCAAGAAAAAAACAACTTCGGATGCACATAAAAATTTAGCTTGAGCTTTTTACTGCAGTACTGTCTCTAATGTCAAAAAGTTAAAAGTAAGCTAATGTCCAAAGAGGGCTTCCTAGGTGGTGCTAGTGGTAAAGAGCTCACCTGCCAATGCAGGAGATGTAAGAGATGCGGGTTCAATCCCTGGGTCAGGAAGATGCTCTGGAGGAGGGCATGGCAACCCATTCCAGTATCCTTGCCTGGAGAATCCTATGGACACTGGAGCTTGGTGGGTTATAGTCCATAGGGTCACAAAGAATCGGACACGACTGAAGTGACTAAGCACACACAATGTCCAAAGAGGGTTTAAATATATCCATTTCACACAGGACACCACAAAAAAGAAGCACAGACTCTGGAGCCTAAAGTCAGACGACCAGGTCAAGTCCAAGTTCTGGACCATTCTGGCACATTTCCAGCATTCTCATCTTAGCCTCTCTTTGCCTACATATTCTAACCTGTCAAAATGGAAATGAGCTAGTGCTTCCTTCACCAAGTTACCTGGTGCTCAGGCCTAGCATGGTACTTACAGCAGGGAAGGACTAATGACCTGTGTAATGTAAGAATCAGTATATTCTAGCACATTTCCTTCTGAATTTTAGGTTCTAAAGTAGTGAATAAAATTTAGATTATTTCATTTAAAGTTCATGTCCCCCAAGAAAGCAGTGAGGTCACTCAAGATCCAGCTGATCTCTTGTGGTTTAGTCGCTCAGTCATGTCCGACTTTTTGTGCCCTCATGGACTGCAGCATGCCAGGCTTCCCTGTCCTTCACTATCTCCTGGAGTTTGCTGGAACTCATGTCCATTGAGCTGGTGATGCCATCCAACCGTCTCATCCTCTGTTGTCCCCTTCTCCTCCTGTCCTCAATCTTTCCCAGCCTCAGGGTCTTTTTCAATGAGTAGGCTCTTGGCCAAAGTACTGGAGCTTCAGCTTCAGCATCAGCCCTTCCAATGAACATTCAGTGCCTTACAAGTAAAGTAAGAAGGAACTAGGTCATGATGGGAAATCAGGCCACTCTAGAATGAATGTGGACGAATGGACAAAAAAAGTTCATGGGTTCTGGCTCTGATACTCACTGACTAGGTCATCTTAGGCCATTGGCCCTAACCTCCAGCCAGGGCTTCCTCTTTTATCAAAGAAGGACAATAAGGCCCACCCTTTTAAGCCTGCTATAAATTTAGAAATACCAATAATTTATAGTTTGTATTACTCTTTGCCAGGCACTGGTGTAAACTCTTCATACTATCCTCAAAGCAACCCCATGAGAAACTATTGCAAGCTGAATTGTGTCTCCCAAACAGATATATTGAACGTCTACCCTCAGATACCTATGAATGTGATTTGATTTGGAAATCAAGTCTTTGCAGAAGCAGTGAGTTAAGATGAGGTCATATGCGATTAGGGTGGGCCTTGTAAGGTGGTCCTTAAAAAAGAGATCAGAGGTGGAGACAGCCTACAGCCAGGAAGCACCAAGGGTGGCTGGCCAACACCAGAAGCTGGGGAAGAGACAAGGAAGAGTAGTCGCTCAGAGCCTTGAGAGGGAGCATGGACTTGCTAATAGACTGACCTTGGACTTCTAGCCACCAGACCTGTGAGAGGATAAGTGTCTGTTGAGGATAAGTAAGCAAGTGTGTGATGATTTGTTAAGCTTCACGAGGAAACTCACACAGGGACCACTGTGACGGATGCAGAAACTGAGACACAGGATGGATAAGCAGCCTGATAAGTCTCACACAGATGGTGAGCTTGCTGACCCTGGAGTCTGTGCTGTTGATCATTAGATGATATTCAACCCTGACTGTTCACTGAAAAGACTGATGCTGAGCTGAAGCTCTAATACTTTGGCCACCTGATGCAAAGAGCCGACTCCTTGGAAAAGACCCCAATGCCGGGAAAGATTGAGGGTAGGAGGAGATGGGGGCCTGGCGTGCTGCAGTCCATGGTGTCACAGAGAGTTGGACATAACTGAGCAACTGCAATACAACAACAAATCAGCTGGATCCTGAGTGACCCTACTGCTTTCTTGGGGGACACATTACATTTTGATAGATTTCACCATGCACGAATCCCCAAAAAGGCATCGTTCAGTGGTATCAGGGTGGTTTTGTCCCATGGCCATCAGAAGTTTTATCCTCAGTAGCCCAGCTGAGTCTATGTTTCAATCATGCAGTTTTCACAAGTGTCACATCGCAAGGTGCCCCGCGTGTCTCGGCTCTGCTGGGCCCTGCAGGCTGGTTCTGAGGTTCTTCCTCTGAAGCTCTTGTTCAGGCAACTAACACCCCCCACCCCCCACCCCCAGACCACAGCAGAAGCAAGCTGCTAAACGCACAGCAGCTTAGAGGGCCTTGCTGACTTAAAGACAGAACAAGGAAGTGAATAAATGAAATCTGAATTACTCCCCAGGTTCCATCTTGCCCAAAGCTATTCCATCAAAATTATTTTTCTAATTTGCAAGTATTAGAAAGATTTTCAGATTTGAGCACCGTCTTCATTTACCCCTTTTTCTCTGTCTCTGTCAATTTTCAGAGAAATGCCTGCCTGAGAAAGCAGACGAGATGCTATCCAAGAGTAGACTCCCAGCCCTGCCATAACCTGGGCTTTGTTAAATGAGTCATACCTTCTGAGACACACAGAAGCTTACCAGGTAGCTCACATCTACTTCTTTGTCTTGTTTTTTTAAATTTTTTTTACCCTGTGAGCTGCAGCTTTAGCAAGAGCCTCGTCGACCCGATTTCCCAGAGAAGGCAGCAATATGATCCACACGGGTGCTTGGGTTCTTGGTTTTCAGATGTAGGGCGAAAGAGAAGCTTATTCATTGACCTCTGTGGGCTCCAGGCTGCAGCAGCTATTATTCAGGTTGATAAAAGCTTCCATTCCCTGGGGGGAGATCGCCTGTGTCCTGGCAACCATGACCCTGACTCAGGAGTGTAAGTGGAGGCCAGGCACACCTGTACCTCTGACAGATGAGCCAGGCACGGAAAAGCCTCTGCTGACAAGCTTATCGGACAGCAGACACCTGCAGAGGGGCCCACGCCCTTTTTTGCAAGGCCTCTGACAGCACTCCTGATCCAACAGGCCTGGCTGGGCACGCTGTCAAACAAAGATGACTTGAAGATTCACAAAGGAGCTGGATTATGCCAAGGCCAGGCGTCATGCTTGGAAGGAAACACAACCCCCCCATTCATCACACAGGCCCTGCTGGTTGGAAATCGTGGCACACCCCACTGGTTTGGTTCCAAATAAAATCCTAGCTCTGTCTTGGGGAAAGAAGGGTGGGAGCAAAGGCAATTTTGATTTATTAGGCCTACTAAGTGCCTGGATGGGAGTAAGAGCTTTATATTCAATACCCCGTTTGATCCTCCCAAGAACCCACGTGACAGAAGCACTGTTTCCGTTTATCCTGATTTCACAGACAAAATAGCTGAGCTTGGGAAGGTTGTCACTTTGCAAGTCTGCACGTCTAATTAGCAGCCAGGCAGGATTTGAAAAGGGTTCCCCCAGGGTTTTATGACCATTGCCAGCTGTTCCCAAGCAAATCAACTCAGGAAACCCAAAGTCCAGGGATTTGGGGCCCATTCATTCTGTTTTGGGTCCTTCATTAGTGGGACTCACATTGTTCCACGTTGGCTCCCTGAAAGGTCAACTTGCAGGCATGACCCTGTTTCCCAGAGCTCCGGGCAGATGGGCAGAACGACCTGGGATGACCTAAGTCAAAGCTGACTTTGCCTTTAGACTCTGCTTCAGCCTGAACCAGAGTCATGTCATGCCCCCAGATCCTTTTAGAGACTCCTCAGTTTGTACTTGAACACAGTGGTCCTCGACCGCGGGCTGTATTGTGACCTAGGATTCATCAGGGGATGTCTGGTTTCATAACTGGGAGGGGTGTGATACTGGCATCGAGAGGGGAGAGGCCAGGGCTGCCGCTGAGTGTCTTACAATGCACCAGACTGCCCCACAGGGAAGAATGTGGTAGTCGCTCAGTCATGTCAGACTCTTTGCAGCCCCGTGGACTGTAGCCTGCCTGGCTCCCTGGTCCATGGGATTTCCCAGACAAGAATCCAGGAGTGGGCTGCCGTTTCCTTCTCCAAGGGATGTTCTCGACCCAGGGATGGAAACCGACCCAGGGATCAAACCCCACCCAGGGATCTGGGCACAAAATGTCAGTGGTGCCCAGGCTGAGAAATTGCTTTGAAATTTGACCCTGCCAGACATGGGAGGATCTTAGCAAGTGACCAGCACACAGCAATCAATGGCTGATGAAGCATTACTCCATGATGGCCGAGTGGCCAGTCCTTGGCAGATGATTCTGGGGGCAGGGAGGAGCTGGATCCTCCCTCCCCTCTGTGACCGCAAGGTCACTGGAGCCAGGCCACTGCAGAAGCTGGCCATCCAGCGCTGCCCCAGCACTAGCTGTCTCCACAGTGTGTGTAATGCCTTACGAACCCATACATTCATTGAAGGGTTTTCTTCTTGCTTTTGAAAGACAAGGCAAGCGAAGTGATAACAACCCAACAGTGGGTGGCAGGAACTGGTTTATCCAACTCCCAAGAGTCTGGCAGACGTGGAGGTGGGGTGCAGCTCTAAGTTCAGGGCTGCCCAGGAGAAAGAAAACACTGGGGTTAGAACTGGCTTTTGACTCACAGCTCGACCCCTTCTCGGAGCTGCCATCTAATGTGTAAAACAAGAGTCGTAATTCTTACTTTTCTGGGCTGGTGTGAGAATTAATTGGAATAATGAATGCAAAGTGCCTAACGCGGCAGGTGGCAGAATAGACACTTAGGCGGTCCTGTGATTAGGGAAAGATTAGGACAGGCTGGCCTTGGAGGGTTGCCCAGGCGCGGCCTGTTTGTTACAATAGTGACCTGCGTGTTGTTCGGAGGGCGTTGTCACACACACCAGGGCACATGGTGTGGTTGCCCTGTGTGGTTCGCTTGGTGCTGTGGGTTGGAATGTCTTCTCCAGGGCTGCCTGGGGGCTCTCAGGAGGGCAGTCGGGCCAGCTTTGCTGAGGTTTGTTTTGAGGACTGGAAAACTCCTACGTCGCGGCTGTAGAAGGTCGCATGTGACTCAGAGTCCTGCCCACATCTGCCACAATGCCATCTTGAGTGGGTGACTTGCACTGCTTGAACCCCAGTTTCCTTCCCTCCAAAGTCAATAATACCAGCTACTTCACTGTAGTTACATGAACATTCAGGGCGATGATGGAGGTGATAGCAACAAGAATAGAAAATCAGTAGGGAAATAACCGGAGAAGGCAATGGCACCCCACTCCAGTACTCTTGCCTGGCAAATCCCATGGACGGAAGGGCCTGGTGGACTGCAGTCCATGGGGTTGCTAGGAGTCAGACACGACTGAAGCAGCTTAGCAGGAGCAGCAGCAGAAATAACTGGCCAGAGTGGGAACTTGAAAAAGCCCATTGGTTTGTTTTGATTTTATGACTTTTTTTAAAAATTTTATTTTTACTTTATTCTACATTACAATACTGTATTGGTTTTGCCATACATTGTTGTGAATCAGCCACAGGTGTACATGAGCTCCCAATCCTGAAGCCCCCTCCCACCTCCCACCCCATATCATCTCTCTGGATCATCCCCGTGCTGGATTTTATGATTTTCTTAAAGAATAGCTAAATTCATCATGCGAGAGAGGCTCTGCCTCAGTGGTTCTACATCACCTGCCTAAACACTCCCCCGTTGCACACGACTTGATCCTCCCACCCACATGGGCTTGCCACCTCCCTTTCTCTCCCTACCTCCCTTCTTGTGAATACCTCTACACCCTGGCCACCAATGAGTTACTCAGAGCAGGCTTCTTTCTCTTCCCATGCAAATCCTCTTTCTCTCCTGAGAGATGGTGAGAGGTGGCCCACCTTCCCCGAGAGCTGCAGCTGCTATCCCCCACCCCAAGCATCAGAGAATGGCCCCTGTATCAGCGGAAGCACCACCCCTCACGAATAGTGAACCTTGATGAACAAAGGAACCGATTTATTTTTTTGTTATTTTTTTGTTTTTCTCCTTTGGAACAAATGGCTTTTGCCTCTCCTCTCCACCACCAAATTGCTCAGCTCATGAAGGTGTGAGAAGACCACTGAAGCTGTGGATGGGTGGACATCCACCAGGCTTCCTCACGGGACCCTGGGAATCACACTCAGCCTCTGGCCTCTGTGGTCTGCCCAGCAGAATCCTGATCATGGGCACATGTCACTGCGGTCATGAGCACAGAGAACGAGGCCCTCTGTTTCTTCTCCTGCACGCTCGCTGGACTGAGGGATGCTCCGCCTTCTAGATGTGCACTTTTTCCCACTGGCCAATCCCCAGGCCGTGTGCCAGCGACCTCCAGGGTCTTGTCCTGGTTGCCTCTCGCCCCATTTAACCCCTCACCTACTCATCGGAGAACTTCATACTGACTTCTACAAGGCTTCAACTGGTTCTGTTTATCTGTTGTTTGTTTTGGTTTTCCTTTTCATTTTTTTACAAAGAGCATTTTCCCTGATGGAGGATGGACTTTCAGAGGCAGGCACTGACCTTGACACTGTCTCCTTCCCAGCAGGACCGGCCCAGGCGCACAGCCGATACCCCACCAAGGGCTGCGGGATCCAAGCCATCAAACACACAGGCATGCGTGTGTGACCCCATGGACTGTAACCCTCCAGCCTCCACTGGCCATGGGATCCTCCAGGCCGGATAGTGGAGTAGGGTGCCATGCCCTCCTCCGGGGCATGGTCTGCTGCACTGGCAGGCAGGTTCTTCACCACTCTAATGCATCTTCCTCCACGTGTACCCTGATGACAAAGACCAGTGTGTAGCAAAATAATCCAGATTGGATTTTATGATTTTCTTAAAGAATAGCTAAATTCATCATGCGAGAGAGGCTCTGCCTCAGTGGTTCTACATCACCTGCCTAAACACTCCCCCGTTGCACACGACTTGATCCTCCCACCCACATGGGCTTGCCACCTCCCTTTCTCTCCCTACCTCCCTTCTTGTGAATACCTCTACACCCTGGCCACCAATGAGTTACTCAGAGCAGGCTTCTTTCTCTTCCCATGCAAATCCTCTTTCTCTCCTGAGAGATGGTGAGAGGTGGCCCACCTTCCCCGAGAGCTGCAGCTGCTATCCCCCACCCCAAGCATCAGAGAATGGCCCCTGTATCAGCGGAAGCACCACCCCTCACGAATAGTGAACCTTGATGAACAAAGGAACCGATTTATTTTTTTGTTATTTTTTTGTTTTTCTCCTTTGGAACAAATGGCTTTTGCCTCTCCTCTCCACCACCAAATTGCTCAGCTCATGAAGGTGTGAGAAGACCACTGAAGCTGTGGATGGGTGGACATCCACCAGGCTTCCTCACGGGACCCTGGGAATCACACTCAGCCTCTGGCCTCTGTGGTCTGCCCAGCAGAATCCTGATCATGGGCACATGTCACTGCGGTCATGAGCACAGAGAACGAGGCCCTCTGTTTCTTCTCCTGCACGCTCGCTGGACTGAGGGATGCTCCGCCTTCTAGATGTGCACTTTTTCCCACTGGCCAATCCCCAGGCCGTGTGCCAGCGACCTCCAGGGTCTTGTCCTGGTTGCCTCTCGCCCCATTTAACCCCTCACCTACTCATCGGAGAACTTCATACTGACTTCTACAAGGCTTCAACTGGTTCTGTTTATCTGTTGTTTGTTTTGGTTTTCCTTTTCATTTTTTTACAAAGAGCATTTTCCCTGATGGAGGATGGACTTTCAGAGGCAGGCACTGACCTTGACACTGTCTCCTTCCCAGCAGGACCGGCCCAGGGCACAGCCGATACCCCACCAAGGGCTGCGGGATCCAAGCCATCAAACACACAGGCATGCGTGTGTGACCCCATGGACTGTAACCCTCCAGCCTCCACTGGCCATGGGATCCTCCAGGCCGGATAGTGGAGTAGGGTGCCATGCCCTCCTCCGGGGCATGGTCTGCTGCACTGGCAGGCAGGTTCTTCACCACTCTAATGCATCTTCCTCCACGTGTACCCTGATGACAAAGACCAGTGTGTAGCAAAATAATCCAGAGTGGGGATTTTCAAAACAGAAAGGAAAAATCAGGTGAATTGAAAAGAAAAAAAGAAATCAGGTGAACTGAAAAGGAGAAGAGGATGGCAGGCCTAGGATGGAAACACCAAGACTAACAACCGCCCCACCTGCCCCTCCAGCTCCCAGTGAAAAGAAACCAAAGCCGTGGGCTTCACTTCAATTGCTCTTCTGGCCCGAAATGGCTCCCTCCCCCAGGCCCAAAGGAAAATTCAATTAAAGGGTCCATCTGCGAGGCAGCAGCTGAAGAGGATGACTAGGGGGAGGCCCGCATTTTCATCAAAAAGAGCCCAGGCCCTTCTCTCCGCCCCTCCCCCACGCCCCCTCTCCCTCTCACTTAGGAGGCCCGCCCCTCACCCCGAAAACCGCAATTCTCTCCAATTAGGTGGCTCAGAGAAGTGGCTTTCATCTGCTCCTTTCAAAGGCATACACGTTAAAGACTCATCCCAGAGACTCGGGGCTCCCCGCCGCAGGGACAGAGGGAGAAAGCCCAAAAAACAAGCCCACGGAAGTTGGGGAGCAGAAACCTCCGGCCCCAGTTAATCTGTAGTGACCAGCCCGCTGCTGCGGGTGGTTCGGCAGGCTACTCCCAGCCGAAAGGCGGGACGCGATGAGGAAAAATAAAGACACAGAAATCACGACCAGGCAAGCTCTCTGGGCTTCAGCGAGAGGCCAGGGCGGAAGGCAGAAGGGAAGCGTTAAACGGAGTGACCTCCCGAATGAGCCCTGACCCTCCGGAGCCTGCGCGCACCTGGGGCCGCCTCTCCGCCTCCGTGTCTCTTTGGGCTAGCGGGGAGTGGGCCAGGCGCCGGCTGCGGGGACCCGGAGAAGCCCACCGCCCCCTGGCTGCGTGCTGTTCTGCCGGAGATCGCGGTGTGAAAAGAAAGGAGGGTCTGCAGCCCCCGAGGGCCTCTTCGTCTCCCGCGCTCCTTGCAAAGCAGGCAGCGCTTACGACGCGTCTTGAGGCACAGACCCCACAAAGGCCCCTCGCCCTGCACCCAGCCTCGTGCTCTGGTCCCTCAAAGGACCCCTTCTTACCTGGGGGCCTCCTTGGGCCTCTTTCCTGCTCCTTCCGCTTCCTCCTGATTATTTTTGACTGGGGACACAGGGAAGAGGGCGGCTCACTGTTTGTCTCCTCAAGTGGCTGGAGGGTTGGTTTTAACGTGGAGGGGAGCTGACTTATTAACGCAGGCCCCACACGAGGCAGGACGCGTGGGGTCCTGACACGTGGCTGGGAAATGGTGTCCATGTCCCTGTGCCGGGGCCAGGGACCAGGGATTCAGAGCACAGAAAGGCCTGTTCTCACAGTTCTGGAAGGCTGGCCTGGGATCTTGCTGTGGGCCAGTCTGGTTTTGTCCGAGGCCTCTGTCCTGGCTTGAAGATGCCATTTTCTTCCTGTGTCCTCACGTGGTCCTTCCCCTGTGCCTTTCTGTGTCCTGACTCTTTCCTGTCTGGATGCCAGTCACGTAGCAGGAAGGCTGCCCTACTGCTTAATGACCTCCTAAGTATGGTCCCATTCTGAGGTACTGGGGGTCAGGACATGACACAGGAAGTAAGGGAAACGCAGTGCCGCCCGTAACAGCACATCTTGGTAGTTCTGCCTAAAAATGCACCTGTTATTGCCCGATTCAGTTCTTTCACCTCAGGATTTGTAGGACTTTGAGGAGATATCAGCTTTACAAAGGACCAGGCCTTCCTTGCTGGCTCACACAGTAAAGAATCCACCTGCAATGTGGGCGACCTGGGTTTGATCCCTGGATTGGGAAGATCCCCTGGAGGAAGGTATGACAGCCCACTCCAGTATACTTGCCTGGAGAATCCCCATGGACAGAGGAGCCTAGCGGGCTATAGTCCATGGGGTAACAAAGAATTGGATAGGACTGACAGACTAAGGACATGAGAGACCTTCTCAGAAGAGGCCTCCACGAGCTCATGTTAGCATGATATTTTATGTAGTGTAGCATAGAGTTGGGGACACCATGAGGACTATTATGTAGAATTGGATCAGAGAGATTCTGTCATACAAACACCATTCATTTGATCGGGACAGAGTCTGGAAAGCCTACTTCTTTCCGTAAGTGGTTAA
>SJYC01017552.1:0-15206 GCA_006408675.1 Madoqua kirkii | reverse complement strand
CCGCCCCTCCGCCCCACACACAAATGGAGCATCCTTAGCTCCCTGTCTTGGTTCCTATCAGTCAGGCCCCGCTAACCTCATCAGACCCCCATCATTCTTCACACGTGGTGTCACTCCAAACCTGCACTGGTCTGTCTGTTCCTCTTCTCAAAACGTCCTTTTCCTTCTTCATCTGCAGAGCATCACGGAAGGAGAAGAGGACAGGTGGTTTTATCAAGTCGTCTGACTTCTCTCCTGGGGGAGGTGATCATAGATACAAGCCATTGGATGCTCCTGGACCAGGCCCTTCCCGGTTCCCTCTTCTCTGCCCCCTGTCACGGAGGACACAGTCAGTGCAGGGAGTACGGAAGACGCACTCCACACCATAGACACACGTCTGTGCCCTGCGAGTCCTTAGTTCCTGTCTCCGGGCAGAGCTCTTCTCAGGCATCTCAGGAAGAACTTTCTGTGTGTGTGTCCAGCTTCTTTTAAGAGCCCAAACTGCACAAGCTTTAAATCAAAGTAAGTCGCCTTGTCCAGTCATGAGCTATACTTTCAATTAGAGGCTGGCCTGGGCAGAATTAAACCCCCTTCATTCTCCCAAGAGTGTGGATGTCCAGTGTCCCAAGGAATGCCCTGTCCATCCTTCCACATGCCATCTTCTCTCTTTTAATGGTGATGGGGAGGGGGGCATTGCAGACAGGCGTGACCTTGAACTTCAGCATCTGGCTCACTCTCCTCTTCCCTCACTCTGGGCCTCAGGCTCCTCCCACAGGGCAGTAGGATGACTATAAACGAGAGCTCTCTTTCAGACTGCCTGGGCTTAAACCTGATTCTGTATTTTTAATTTTTGTTTCTTTTGCACAAAAATGTTCACTGCAACTTTATTTATAATCCCAAACTACCCTAAAGTCCATCAGCAGAAGAATGGATTAAAAAATTATGGTATATTCATTCAATTGAAAATTACTAAGTGATCAAATGGAGAAGGGGATGGCAAGCCACTCCAGTGTTCTTGCCTGGGAAACCCCATGGACAGGGGAGCCTGGTGGGCTGCAGTCCATGGGGTCATACAAGCTGGACACGACTGAGCGACTAAACAACAAGCAACCTAAAGGTTGCGCTAGGGGTAAAGAACCTGCCTGGCAATGCAGGAGATGTAAAAGACGGATTCGATCCTGTCCTTGGGTCGAGAAGATCCCCTGAAGGAGGGAATGGCAAACCACTCCAGTGTTCCTGCCTGGAGAATTCCATAGACTGTCGGGAGCCGCAGCCGCCATTGCAGGATGGCGCCGGTTTCCTGCTTCCTGGTTCTTCGTAAATATGTAGGCTAAAAAAGACGCATGCGCAAGATGCGTCTCTTGGCGTCAAAAGGAT
The DNA here is from genome assembly GCA_006408675.1 of Madoqua kirkii. NCBI lineage: Eukaryota > Metazoa > Chordata > Mammalia > Artiodactyla > Bovidae > Madoqua > Madoqua kirkii. Next base: position 13,850 of record SJYC01017552.1, on the reverse strand, counting down.
ATGCTAATCAGGGATTCTGGCAGTGTTCTGTTATGAGCCAATCAGAGGTTGACACGGATATGCTAATCAGGGATTCTGGCAGTGTTCTGTCATGAGCCAATCAGAGGTTGACACGCCTCCCCTCTGGGCTATATAAGCAACCGCTTTCCCTGCATCGGGGCCCTCGCCACTTCCTAAAAGAGCTGTAACAATAAACTGCGTGTCAGAAGAATCCTGTCTGTGGCGTTCTCCTTATCGGCGAGGCGGGGGACCACAATAGACAAAGGAAGCTAGCAAGCTGCAGTCCACAGAGTCACACAGAGTTGGAGAGGACTGAAGTGACTTAGCACACACACGCAAGTGATCTAAAGAGAAAAATGAAAACGTGTGAAAACATGAGTAAATCTTAAACCCATTTTGTCATGCTAAAAACGTTATGACCGTTATTCTTTCGTTGAACCTCAGGAAATGGCAACCCACTCCAATATTCTTGCCTGGAAAATCCCCAAAGCCTGGCAGCCTGCAGACCACGGGATTGGAGAGTCGGACATGGCTGAGCATGCGCACGTGGAAGGCTCATCTGTAAAATGAGGGTGATGAGAAGCTACTTTTAGAACAGTGATTGCAACTGAGCACATGGGCCATCAGTCCTGGTGAGACTCCCAGGTCTCAGATGACTTCAAGGCCTTTTGAATTTGAGGAGTGGGGGAGTCGTGAGGTTGTACGAGTTGACTGAGAGGACAACTAGGAGAAATGGAGTGTCCGCCCCTCACCTGGACGTGTGGAGCAGCTTGAGGACTTGGTGAAGGGAGGGCATGGAAACTGAGAGAGCTGTTCTGCTGCAAGACGTTTTGCTTCGGGCCCAGAAACAGCTAGAGCCTGGGAAGGAAACTTTTCAGGCCACTTTCGCATCGTTGTCTGTATTTCGATGGCTGCTCGAAGACGACCAGCTTTGGGAGTGTGAGGAGACGGAAGGCTTGGCAAGAATATCAGTCACTTGCTGTTGGCCCAGCGTGGTGAGGGTGGGGGCATCTCAAGACACTTTGTGAGGAAGAGTGTCGTGGAGAATGGGAGGCGAGCAGGACAAAGAGGCAGGCCTGTCAGGGACCCTGAGACCGCGGACATATTGGAGAAAAGCCCCGAAGGGTCTGGCATTCCTGTTAACCCTATCTGTTTCAGGGGTTAACATGAACGTGCTGGATTTAGAAACTCTGGAATGCTAGGCTACTTGAGTGACGTGATTTCTGGTGACACAATCTCTGCCCCCACCCCCAGTCCTCACATTGGAGACAGGACATACTGCCTGTTGTGGCTGGGAGTTTAGACTAAGAAGAAAAAGGAAGGGCGCTAACTCCTTACTCCATTACCCCTGCTGTGCCTGTCATCTGGGACCCTGACCTTCAGTGTTTGCTGCTCTGTTCTTTGCTAATGTCCCTTCCTCCCCTCTCCATAATCAGAACAGAGGACAGATCAAGGAAAGGAGGAGGGACCCTCTCTGCCATTCAAGACCCACACTTTACCTGATGGAAGATGAGACACAGAGCTCCCATTCATTTGCCTCCAGTGTTTTGAGGAATTGGCACAATGGCTTTAAAATGCAGGAGGTAATGAAAATATACTAATAACTCCAAAACACGCTGGACCTAGGGCTTTGTCATCTTGCATTCAACCTCCGTTCACCAATTTTACTCTTAACTTTCAAGTCTTTCATTTCAGGAAACACGCAGTGAACACTTGCTGGATGCCAGAAACCATGCTGAGCTGGGTTTTTTAAACAAGAAGTTTATGAAACTAAGTTGTCTTTCTCCACCACTACCCGCCAGTGCATTCAGTCCAGCAGAGGCGTTAATACATGTGACGTGACGGAGGAGGAGACATTAAGTTTGTGAAACAGAGAGGAAAAATAAAAGCAGGTAAAACAAGAGATCTTTACATCCTATGATGAGTTCCTGGGCCTGAGCATGTGAGAGCCCTGAGTGTGAGCACTGCCTGTGTATGTGTGTGTTTGATTGACACATAATGTGTTCCTGGTGAAAGGCACACAGTAGAATGGCGTGAGTTTTTATGAATGATACAACCAGGTAACACACACCCTGTGAAGCAAGCGAACTTCACTTTTGCCACCCCAGAATGTTTCCCAGTGCCCCTCCTCAACCAGCACTCACCCATGTTTATTTTTAAGATTTCTAAAATATCCTTAGGGACTTCCCTGGGGGTCCAGCGGATACGACCTAACTGTTAGATTCCTGGTCAAGGAAGTAAGATCCCACGTACCTTGCAGTCGAAAAAATCAGAGGAAAAAAAAAACCCTTGGAAAACAGAAGCAATATTGTAACAAATTCAATAAAGACTTTTAAAATGGTCCACATTTTTAAAAAACCTTTAAAAGGATAAAATTAAAAATTAATAAAATATCCTTATATTTCAATCAAGAAAGTTTCTAGACACTGACAAAACACAAGTTTAAGGTTGTAAGAACAAGTTTAAGGTTGTCCTTAAGGTTATATGTTTTTGTTTGGTTGTGTTTAGATGGCTGTTCAGCACCTGCTCTGGGTATTCTGAATGACAGCTTCACTAAGTGCTCCCAGATATTTCCTCTAAGGGAGGCTATTCATAACACGGACCTACTGGGGACTCACGGTGGACAGCCTCAGAAGACAGGGTCAGGTCTCATTCCAAAGCAAAGAGCAGTGTGTCCGGTACGGTAAGGACAGTCTCTCTCTAGGGCAGAGAGCCGGTGGCTTGCAGCCCATTGAAAAAGATTCAGGGTTCACGTTGGGATTCCTCTCCTGCAGCAGCCCCCCACCTGTGCAGGCGGCATCACCTGGCGCCCTGCAGAGCATCCTGTGGGAACCAGGTTCAGGGAACCAGCCAGGAAAATGATAACTCTCTGGATCCCAGTGGTACTATGAGAGGTGAACTTCTTCATCGAACTCAGGGGTCTTCTGTCTTAACCAGCTTCCAGGAAACTGTTGCAAGTCAGGCTACTTGGTGAGCTTGCAGATAGACGTTTCAGACTCTCTGCTGTTCTTGAAGCTATAAACCCAAACTGAGTCTTTGACACGTGCTCTCCTAGTTAAACTGTTTTAGCGGTTGCCCACAGGGGACAGCCGGAGAAGGCAATGGCACTCCACTCCAGTACTCTTGCCTGGAAAATCCCATGGATGGAGGAGCCTGGTAGGCTGCAGTCCATGGGGTCGAGAAGAGTCAGACTTCACTTTCACTTTTCACTTTCATGCATTGGAGAAGGAAATGGCAACCCACTCCAGTGTTCTTGCCTGGAGAATCCCAAGGATGGGGGAGCCTGGTGGGCTGCCATCTATGGGGTCACACAGAGTCAGATAGCAGCACCAGAGGGGACAGCTCACAGGCCAAATCACAGCACAGGTATGAGCGTCATTCTTCCTAAGGCAGAAGGGCTCTTGACTGCAGAGATGAGGAGTAAGCAGCCTGGGTGGGTGGTTAGCTCCAACTCCCTCGAGCTCTCAACTGCCTCTGTCTGAAATGCCAGCTGCCATCTTGCTTGACTTCTGCAAGCCGATCACACCTGACACCACCCTCCCCATGTTCTCTGCTCCCCCGGCACTAGGTCTCCTGGGAAGGCAGGTCAGCAGACTGTGATCTGCCAAAGTGGTGTACCAAGGCCATGAGTTGAATTTTTAATTTGTACAGTTGTGGTCGCTTTGTGGCTTGATGTGCTTATAACACCCCACAGGAAGCACTGCTAGCATTTTGGTTATATCTTCCTGGACATTTTTCTATATGTACATGTATTTTTCTTTATGGTTTGTTTTCTTGACCTTTTTTTCCTTTTCTTAAATAGAACTTTTTTTTCCCTTTTAACAGTATAGTGTAGATATCTTTCTATCTCAAAGGATAAAAACACATAACATCATTTTTAATGAGTTTATAATATAGATGTATCCTATCCTTATTTGTTTAATTAGTGTCTTTTGGGGCTTCCCTGGTGGCTCAGTGGTAAAGAATCTGCCTACCAGTACAGGAAACTTGGGTTCAGTCCTTGGGTTGGGAAGATCCCCTGGAGAAGGAAATGGCAACCCACTCCAGCATTCTCACCTGGAAAATCCCACGGACAAAGGAGCCTGGTGGGCTACAGTCTATATAGATAGATAGTAGATAGTGAAGTTGCTCAGTCGTGTCTGACTCTTTACAACCCCATGGACAGTAACCAACTAGGCTCATATGTCCATGGGATTTTCCAGGCAAGTCTAGGGGGTTGCAATAGAGTCAGACACGACTTAGCAACTAAAACAACAACAAAATGTCTTTTCAGTGGACATATGGGTTGTTCATTAGTTTTAAGTATCATAAATAATGCTCTTTTGACCTTTTGTCTCTCTGCCTCTCTATCTATTGCATCTGAACTTGCTTTCCTTCCACCTCAATAAACTTTCCTTAGAATTATAAGGTTGTGATGATTTATCTGGAGAAAGCAAACGGACAAAAGTGCAGAAACCAGTTCATATCAACTTCTGAAAAGGAGAATGCATTACCACCATCCGAATGCACTTCTCTGACCAAGGGTCATGAGCGAACATAATGAGAGAAAAAATTTGATAAGCACCTATGCACTAGAAGCATTCGTTTTAGAACACTGCTGCACTGTGTTAGAAACCCAGAATACCCTGCTAGAAAGACAACATGAAAGGAAACTGAGACACCCTGGCTGGCAGCCCTGAGAAACACCAGCCCTGTGCGTGAGGCTGTCTTGGACTGCCTGACCTTGGCCATGCTGCCGAAAGATTGCATTTGCGTAATAAATACTAGTGAGACCAGCAGAAGAACCACCCTGCTAATCCTAGCTTGACTGCAGAGTTGTGACCAAATAAATATTGTTGGTTAAGCTTTTGTAAGACTTTTGAAGCAGTTAGTAACAAAGCAATAGGGTAACTTCCTTTAAGATAAGGCAACTAAGAAACTCATATTCTACAAACTGGCAGAATTTCCAGGCTAGCTCCTTAAGAACCCAGAGTATTTCTAAAGGCAATACAAATCATCGTCCTTCAACTACTTCAACACCATATCACATCTGAAGGATGGGTTAGTTTTGCAGGACAAGTTTGAACTCCACCCCTATCACCACCACAGGTGGGGAGAGAGGGAGTAGGTGGGGAGAGAGGGAGTAGAAGGTGTGAGAGTTAATTCCAGGCACTAACAATTTACTCTTCTACGTTAATTTTTTTTTAAGTCTTCACAAGTCCTAATCTGCATTAAAGAAGTATCTTTCCAGATGTTCTGAAATGAGGAGCCAGTTAGGTGGTTGGTCCCACAAGGACTCGGATCTCTATGCAGAAGGGGCCTGGAGGGGAGGAGTAATGGAGAGGGTATGTTTTTATAAGGGGCATAAGATACCTCTGTAAGCTTAAAAACAGCCTCTACAAAAAAGGTAAACGTGGAATGTTCCCAGAGTTCATAAAGATCATTGCCACTCCCCTTATTTAAGACAAGGAAACTGATGTCCTGATCAAGATGCCAGTGTTCTGATTCCTAATTGCCTAATTTTTCCATTTACCATGTTTCTTTTAAACTACTAAGAATTTTATTGTTTGGTTTAAGCCATTTATCATAGCTATTACCTTAATTGTACTTTTTCTTATTTAACAACCACTGGGACTTATAATGTATTTATCCAATATATTTCATAGAATAAGCGTGCCCTTTTTACATGAGATTTCAGGTATTATGGAAAAAATCCTTACATAATTTATTTCTCTGAGCATAGAATTTCCCATGATTTTAAATTACAGTTTCCCAGGGGCAGATCGACTTATTTTGATGATTAGTGTGAACATTTGGAGTGGGAGAGGTGGACAACAAGAAGCGTGGAGCACCTGGGGAGAGTGTCCTGTCCTAGGTGTTTTAGGAAGACCCATGCTGGTCTCAGAGACTGATTTCCAGCATAGATGAATAGCCTGTACACTGGGAGAAAAATGCAAAGATTTGTAGAAACTAAAGAACGATTAAGGACAAGGCAAATATAATCCTGTCTGAGAACGTAAGAGGAAAAAATTGGACGTGGTGAAGATTTCATTCTAAAGATGTAGGATGTGTATTCAGAACTGATCTCCAAGGATGTAAAATTCAAGCCAGATTTTGAAGGAACAGAAGCAGTGTTAGGATGATAGATGCTCTTTCAATCCTGGAAGAACGTCAGCTTATTCAGATAGAATCTCGGGTCTGGTTTCTCTTGCCTCATCTTCAATTACCCAGTATGTTGGATTTCCAAGAACCTTTTGAATCGGAGCAGAAACAAGCAATCAAACATAAAAGCCACAGCGGACCTACTTTGGAGCTGTGATGACTTAGTAAAATGATCTTTTTCCTAGGACACTGACCAAAATATTTTTCAAGGCTAAAAAAATTACTCATTTTAAAGTGGATGCAATGTCACATCATTTACTTAGAATGTGACCAAAATACCTATTACTTACTTATTACCTTTGGTCTCTCTTTAAAATTGACATTTCTATTTTTAATACAAGTCCATTGAATGAAAAGACAGGTCAAAGCTATGTGTATTTCAGGGACGAAATGCATTTCTCTCAGTGGTGATTTCTGTTTTCCATCCCTTCAAGGATTACAGGTTGTTTAGATCTGAAAACTTTTGTACGAGAGAATCCGTATAGTCTGGCATGGCAGGTGTGAGTGTTCACTCATGACTGACTCTTTTTGTCCCCATAATCTGTATCCCACCAGGCTCCTCTGTCCATGGGATTCTCCAAGCAAAAATACTGGAACAGGTTGCCTGCTCTCGTCCAGGGAATCTGCCTGGCCCAGGGATTGGACCCACATCTCTTGTGTCTCCTGCACTAGCAGTCAGATTCTTTCCCACTGAGACACCAGGGAAGCCCCTCAGTACAGTCCAGGGCAGTCAAAACAGGACCAAGATGCTCCGTAGCAGAAATATTATGTATGGGGGGACGCTTTTCATTATTGCCTTTATGTGGAAAAGCTATCAAGATACTTTCTCTGAGGAAGCAGGGCCTCTGCTTCCTTGCAAGCGTGCTTTTTATCTGGAGGTACAGTCTTTTCTAACGGTGCTCACTGCCCTAAGAAGCACTTCCTGAGTTCACAGAAGGAGAGGGCAGCGCCAATGTCACCAGCTGATAAGGCCAGGCAGCAGCCCAAACCTACAGATCAATAGAGAGGCAGGCGGCTGCCGCTGCCAGGGCAGACAGCCTGGTGTCTCCTCTCATTTCACTTCCTGCCTAGTCCCAGCCCATCACTACGGTCATGCAGGTCAAAGGACAAAGCATGCCTTGGTTTCAGATACATAACAGCTATTGTCCCTACAGAGGTGACCACAGTGAGAATGTCTAACAAACAGATGCAAAATGCCATCCTCCACCCCAGTTCAGACAACCTTTCTATCAAAGAAACCATTCAACAGCCTCGCTGTTGTTGCAACTTGATGCTGCCCCCCAGCCAACTCCATGGGCATGAGACTCCATGCAGTCACATGAGCCCGCCAGGGCTCTCTGCCTGGTTTCAGGCTCTGCTGTTGCCATTTGAAATCCTTACTAATTCTTCAGCTAGGGTCCTGGAAAAATTTCTTCTCCGAATTTCAAAGGCATTGACTGGTGGCCAGGCTTCCAACTTCCAGCATTGCTGTTGAGAAGTCCACTAGTGATCTTGATGCTTGATCCTTTGTAGGTGACTTGCTTCTGAAAGTGTCTGGAACTTTTAGGTTTTCTAATTTCCCCTTTTCTGTGCCTCAGCCTTCTTTTATGTCTGGTGTCCCCAAGGCAAAGATGGAGAAGCTCTATACAGTCAGCAAAAACAAGACTGGGAGCTGACTGTGGCTCAGATCATGAACTCCTTATTAAGCTCAGACTTAAATTGCATAAACCAAGGAAAACCACTACACCATTCAGGTATGACCTAAATTAAATCCCTTATGATTATACAGTGGAACTGAGAAATAGATTTAAGGGACTAGATCTGATAGATAGAATACCTGATGAACTATGGACAGAGGTTCGTGACATTGTACAGGAGACAGAGATCAAGACCATCCCCATGGAAAAGAAATGCGAAAAGCAAAATGGCTGTCTGGGGAGGCCTTACAAATAGCTGTGAAAAGAAGAGAAGCGAAAAGCAAAGGAGAAAAGGAAAGATATAAGCATCTGAATGCAGAGTTCCAAAGAATAGCAAGAAGAGATAAGAAAGCCTTCCTCAGCTATCAGTGCAAAGAAATAGAGGAAAAGAACAGAATGAGAAAGACTAGAGATGTCTTCAAGAAAATTAGAGATACCAAGGGAACATTTCACGCAAAGATGGGCTCAATAAAGGACAGAAATGGTCTGGACCTAACAGAAGCAGAAGATATTAAGAAGAGGTGGCAAGAATACACAGAAGAACTGTACAAAAAAGATCTTCATGACCAAGATATTCTTGGTGGTGTGATCACTCACCTAGAGCCAGACATCCTGGAATGTGAAGTCAAGTGGGCCTTAGAAAGCATCACTACCAACAAAGCTAGTAGAGGTGATGGAATTCCTGTGGAGCTGTTTCAAATCCTGAAATATGATGCTGTGAAAGTGCTGCACTCAATATGCCAGCAAATTTGGAAAACTCAGCAGTGGCCACAGGACTGGAAAAGGTCAGTTTTCATTCCAATCCCAAAGAAAAGCAACGCCAAAGAATGCTCAAACTACCACACAATTGCAATCATCTCACATGCTAGTAAAGTAATGCTCAAAATTCTCCAAGCCAGGCTTCAGCAACACGTGAACTGTGAACTTACAGATGTTCAAGCTGGTTTTAGAAAAGGCAGAGGAATCAGAGATCAAATTGCCAACATCTGCTGGATCATTGAAAAAGCAAGAGAGTTCCAGAAAAACATCTACTTCTGCTTTATTGACTATGCCAAAGCCTTTGACTGTGTGGATCACAATAAACTGTGGGAAATTCTGAAAGAGATGGGAATACCAGACCACCTGACCTGCCTCTTGAGAAACCTGTATGCAGGTCAGGAAGCAACAGTTCGAACTGGACATGGAACAACAGACTGATTCCAAATAGGAAAAGGGGTACATCAAGGCTATATATTGTCACCCTGCTTATTTAACTTCTATGCAGAGTACATCATGAGAAACACTGGGCTGGAAGAATCACAAGCTGCAATCAAGATTGTCAGGAGAAATCTCAATAACCTCAGATAAGCTGATGACACCAACCTTATGGCAGAAAGTGAAGAAGAACTAAAAAGCCTCTTGAAAAAAGTGAAAGAGGAGAGTGAAAAACTTGGCTTAAAGCTCAACATTCAGACAACTAAGATCATGGCATCCAGTCCCATCCTTCATGGGAAATAGATGGGGAAATGGTGGAAACAGTGTCAGACTTTATTTTTGGGGGCTCCAAAATCACTGTGGATGGTGATTGCAGCCGTGAAATTAAAAGACGCTTACTCCTTGGAAGGAAAGTTATGACCAACCTAGATAGCACATTCAAAAGCAGAGACATTACTTTGCTGACTAAGGTCTGTCTAGTCAAGGCTATGGTTTTTCCAGTGGTCATGTATGGATGTGAGAGTTGGAATGTGAAGAAAGCTGAGCACCAAAGAATTGATGTTTTTGAACTGTGGTGTTGGAGAAGACTCTTGAGAGTCCCTTGGACTGCAAGGAGATCCAACCAGTCCATTCTAAAGGAGATCAGTCCTGGGTGTTCTCCAGAAGGAATGATGCTAAAGCTGAAACCTCATGCAAAGAGTTGACTCATTGGAAAAGACTCATGCTGAGAGGGACTTGGGGCAGGAGGAGAAGGGGACACAGAGAATGAGATGGCTGGATGGCATCACTGGCTCAATGGATGTGAGTTTGAATGAACAGGGAGGCCTTATGTGCTGCAATTCATGGGGTCGCAAATAGTCAGACACAACTGAGTGACTGAACTGAACTGAATCCCCAAACCCAAGCCTCCTTTGCTTAAATCTGTCCAGAAATTAAACCTCTCTTCTCCTGCAGGAGTGGGGCAGTGTAGTCAACCTGGACTCTGTAAGTCTTTCCTTCAGTCTTCCTGCTGGCACCTAGGACACAGACTTCTTGCCTCCAGAACTGTAAGATAATACATTTCTGTTGTACAAGCCACCAAGTTTGCAGTACTTTGTTACGACAGCCCTGAGGAACTGATGCACCGCCTGAAATTCTGCTTATCCAGAAGTTTGCGTCGCACCGTGCTGTGTCAGTTGCCTCTGACTCTGTGCGACCCTGTTGTCTGTAGCCCGCCAGGCTCCTCTGTCCATGGGGTTCTCCAGGCAAGAACACTGGAGTGGGTTGCAATGCCCTCCTCCAGGGGACCTTCCTGACCCAGGGATTGAACCTGTGTTTCTTAAGTCTCCTGCATTGGCAGGTGGACTTCTTACCATTGGCACCACCTGGGAAGCCATCCAGAAGTTTATTGGAAAGAATTATATCTATGTCATACTCAGCTTAACCAAATTCTGTTGTTAAAAATATTTAATCCTGGACAGGACAGGCCTGTAAGGGTTCCTGGGCAGGCACTTCTGCTTGTCTGTGAGCAGAGCTTTTGTCAACAGAACCCACATCATTAATCCTGCCCCACTGAAGGGAAGCTCTTTTGATACAAGCTCTCATGATACAAGGACTTCTGGACAGTCAAGCTGCTGGATGGGGAACTGACAACTGTTTTGTCTAGGGATGGTCTTTAGTGTTTTAAGGTCCCGTATTATTTTTCTAGGGCTGTCATAGGGTTTCCCAGGTGGCATTACTGGTAAAGAAGCCACTTGCCAATGCAAGAGCATAAGAGATGTGGGTTTGATCCCTGGGTCAGGAAGATCTCCTGGAGAAGGGCAACCCACTCCAGTATTCTTGCCTGGAGAATCCCATGGACCTATGGTCCATAGGGTCGCAAAGAGTCAGACACGACTGAAGTGAGTTAGCAAGCACACACACGGTGGGCTGTCACTGACTGAGTGATTTAAACAACACATACTTATATTCTCAGGGTTTCTGGAGGCTAGATGTCCAAGATCAAGGTGTGGGCAGGCTTGGTTTCTCCCGAGGCCTCTTCTCTTGGCTTGCAGATGGCTGCCTGTCTGTGTATCCGAGTTTCCTCTTCTCGTAAGGACATCCCCTGATGGCCTCATTTTAATCTAATCATCTTTTAGCAAGCTCTTATCTGCAAAAACAATCACATTCTAAAGTATTAAGAGTTAGCATTTCAACATACAAATTTTAGAAAGACAATATTCAACCATAGGGCTTCCCAGGTGACACTAGTGATTAAAAAAAAAAAAACACACACACACACAAAAACCCTGCCTGCCAAAACAGGAGATGCAGGAGTTGCAGTTTCAATCCCTGGGTCGGGAAGATCCCCTGGAGGAAGGCTGGGCAACCCACTCCAGTATTCTTGCCTGGAGAATTCCATGAACAAGGACCCTGGCAGGCTACAGTCCATGGGGTCACAAAGTCAGATATACTGAAGCAACTTAGTATGCACGCATGCATTCAACCATAACACTGTTCCATCAGAAGAGAGCCAAAGAAGAGTCTCCTAGACCCCAGGATGAGACTGAGGGAGAAGAAGAATTGGGGTGTCCTAAGGCTGTGAGTTTGTTGGGTAGTTCTGACCAAGTCCTCCAGGGTCTGTGAGCAATCCAGCAGGTGAAGAAGGGCAATGAATATGTGACCGGGAGTGGCTGATGGAGGACCTGCCCACTGGCCCAGGCCTCCAGGTCACCAGTCCTTTGCTAGCAATGCTGCAGTCAAGGTCACAGTAGCAGAAAACAGACCCTAATTCCTGGGAGCCCACATGCCTGGGGGCAGGAGGCTCTGGCACTAGACTCGTCCATGGCCTGGGGCACGCTGCCTGCACCCAGATCCACACAGGCGACAAACACAATGAGCAATACTTGTTGTCTCCAGTGGCCATAGTATCACTGAGTCTTAGTGAGGACATGTGACTCTCCAGGGACCCAGACTGAGTAGGCAGAGGAACAAGGGTTTAGTGTAGATATGCCTGGCTCCAAATCCACACACGTTCCATGACATACCATGCAGACAGTTCTTCATCATCGTATACGATAACTTTAGATCTGTGAAGGTGAGTTCTGTGTGTCTACTAGGCCACGTGATGCCCAAATATTTGGTGAAGTGCTATTCTGTGTGCATCTGGGAGGGTGTTTCTGGATGAGGTTATCATTTCAGTCAGTACATTGAGTAAAGCAGGCTGCCCTCCCTATTGTGGATGGAAGTGCTAGCTGCTCAGTCATGTCCAACTCTTCGTGGCCTCATGGAGTGTAGTCCCTCAGGCTCCTCTGTCCATGGGATTTCCCAGCAAGAATACTGAGGCGGGTTGACATTCCCTTCTCCAGGGGAATCTTCCTGATCCAGGGATTGAACCCACATCTCCTGCATTGCAGGGGCTTCCCTGGGGGCTCAGAGGGCCTGCCTGCAACGTGGGATACTCGGGTTTGATCCCTGGGTCAGGAAGATCCCCTGGAGAAGGAAATGGCAACCCACTCCAGTACTCTTGCCTGGAAAAGTCCATGGATGGACGAGCCTGCTGGGCTACAGTCCATGGGGTCGCAAAGAGTCGGACACAACTGAGCAGCTTTACTTTATTTACTGTCTGAGCCACTAGGGAAGCCCCATTGTGGATGAGCCCCATCCAGTCCATTTTGTTCCATCCAGGCCTGAAAGGAACCAAAAAGCTGAGGAAGGAGGAATTCTCTCTCTCTGAACTAGTCTACCAGTTTTCTCCTGCTTTTGGACTCAGACTGGAACTTACCCCATCAGTTTGTCTTAGTTTCACAACCAGCAGCCTCCATGTCACGTGGGCCAATTCCTTCAAAGAATTAAATATGTCTCCTATTGGTTTTTTCCTCTGGAGAACCTGGGCAAATACAGACTCCCAAGTGCTCTACGAATGTTTTCCCACAAGGATTGATAAGCTATTAACAGATTATTCTTGTTAGCTCAATAGAAAATAAACAAAATGTTATTTAATTAGCCATTTCTAATTACTGTCTCTAATTGAACATAACAATAGTGCACTTAAAACCTATTCTGTCTACTCCAGACTTTGATGATTTAAGACTGGCTTTTCCCTAAACACAGCTGAATGAATGAGCCCTTTCCTTTTAAATTCTTCATATCAACTGTGCTTATCTGGTAAGAGGATGAGAATGATGTTTTCTGAGCAGCTACTTGACATCAGACCATTGCATGAAGTCCTTACATGGTATCTGCCTTTCGGAATCTTCACAAGAATCATCTTATTGATTCTTTTTCTTGCGCCTGTGGTGGATGGATGGCATCCGTGGGAACAGCAGAGTTACAGAGAGAACCAGCTCTTTTGCAAGGAGATTTCTCCAGTTGGTCAGAATTTGATAACTGCTCGAGAAGAATAGATGCTTTCAAACTGTGGTGCTGGAGAAGACTCTTGAGAGTCCCTTGGACAGTAAGGAGATCAAACCAGTCAGTCCTAAAGGAAATCAGCCCTAAATGTTCATTGGAATCACTGAAGCTGAAGCTCCAATACTTTGGCCACTTGATGCAAAAAACCAACTCACTGGATAAGATCCTGATGCTAGGAAAGATTGAGGGCAGGAGGAGAAGGGGGCAACAAAGGATAAGATGATTTTATGGCATCATCAACTCAGTGGATATGAGTCTGAGCAAAATGCAGGAGATTTTGAGGACAGGGCAGTCCATGGGGCCACAGCTTAGCGTTGGACACAGCTTAGCGACTGAACAATGACAACTGAATATCTTTAGGAGGCAAAAAGCTGGATTCCAGAGGGGGCTGGATCCCAGTGAACTTCTCAGGGTCTTCACAGTTGGACTCGCAGGAGACAGCAGCACACAAGATACAAAAGAATCCTG
>SJYC01017551.1:0-26521 GCA_006408675.1 Madoqua kirkii | reverse complement strand
GCCCGCTCTCCATTCCACTGAGCTGTCTGGTTCAGAAAGCAACCCAGCCATTGAGAGCCTCCAATTGAGATGACATCCCAATAACTACCTGAGCCCCAGGCTGGCAAAAACCCGAGGTGTGCAGTCAGCCTTAATCACAGCTCTCCTCAGTAGCACTTAAAAATGGAGTTGATGAATTTAACAAGAAACACATGTTTTCATTTAAATTACAATTAGCAATTAGAGAGTTAAGTGTGCCCTAGATAGAACAGATAATTGTTGTCGAGTTTGTGGCATAGCTACTTACTGTTGCCATCCTCCTTTTATGTTTTGCTTTATGTTTTTATAGTAAATTTATGCAGAAACTGTGAGAGTCTCAGGTTAAAGAAAGCTGCTGGTTTGGGATTATTCGGCTTCTAAAAATAAAGGGTCACCAGCCCAAGCCCACTGCACACCCCTTGTCTTGTGTGATTCTCTTTCTTTTAGGAAATGTGAGAAGAGAATTTTTTACCTACCCCCATGTAAATTGGATCATCTGTCAGTGAGGGTTGCGGTGTAAATTACATGTTTCTGAGTAATGAACAATTGGTGAGAACTGCTTCCTCTTTGGTATGATATCCTGAAAATCCAGGAAAGGAAAAACAAGCTATCTTCTCCTTTACGCTCTCTGGAATGTTTCCCAGAGAAATTAATGTTCACTTCTGCTTTTCAGTGGAGATTATTTTTTTAAAAAAGAGGCCAAGGAAAGGTGCCAATACATACACTTTGGGGAACAAGTCAGGTGCATTCCACATGGCAGGGAACCTGGCTAACGGACCTGCCAGGGTAAACCCATGGGAGCCGAGTAGCCGGAGCACAGCCACTCCCGATCTGTGCAAGGTTGCTCTAGCAAAGCAAGCTGGTGCTTCTGACGAAGGCCTCTAATGAGAAACTAATTCCTGGTGAGGAGCCCCTCCCTCCAAACAAAATCCAATAAAAGGAGAGAGACATCGTTTATGGTGAAATTACCGCTGGCCTGAGAACAGTACAGATCAGAGCCAAGACAAGTAATTGTAGGTGGCTCGGAGACCTGAATATATATAATTCCTCAGCACCGTCCAAAAACCACAGCCGTTTTCTAAATTTTGACAAAACTAGACAGAGAAGTGAGGGGAGATGGCTCCTTGGGGATACCGTTAGGTATCCGAGACTTCTGGCGGTGTTTGCTGGCAAAGGCGTTGATGGCCGCAGATGACCGGTAGACTCTGGAGAGCATCTTTTCTGGATTTCTTTAAAGGGGGCAGCACGTTATACAGGCTGAAGAGAATGGAAATCATCTCCAGCTTCACAAAGCAACCAGCCAGTGTTTGATTTTAGCTACTCCCATAGTTGCATAGAACCTGTCACTCAAAGAAACAACAACAACAAACAACTCAAAAATCCTAAGTGAAGAGTTTGCTTGTTTCCCAGGGTTCTGTAAATGTTTCCAGGTCAAAGCACTAGGATGAGAAAGAAGTTTCCCCGTCTTTTGTTGCTGGGAAAACACGCAGAACAAAACTTCTGAGAGCAGACAGAGAGCCAGGTTCGGCTTTCTCCTCCTGTGTTGTTTTCCATCTTCTGGAATTGTTTGTCCCGAGCATCAGAGACAGGGAGTAAATTCTCCCCGACGCGCTGACAGCCCTCGTGGAACATCTGCATAACGACGGGATTTATTCTGTTCATTATGACTGCTGCAGAGCACGGGGCCTTATTTCATTCCTACAGACGAGTCGCGCTTCCATAAATTATCCTGCCTCCTCTTCGGGTAAATGGCCGGCAGTCTTGGGAGAACTGGCGAATAATCTCCGAGTTGTCTCAGCTTCTTCATTTTGGTTATTTCTATGTCATAAAAGTTATGGTGTATCAGACAGAAGAAGGATCAAAAAGGCCTCTAATAAATACTTTTCAACAAGCTCGAGACAAACCTAATAACCCAGCCACGGAGACTTCAGAGAAAACTCTCCACGCCTCCCCGAGCCCGAGGGCCCCCTGGGGATATGCTTCTTTCTGTGGAAATCAGCCCCCTTTCCTGCCCCGAGTACTTGGTCGAGTGTGTAGTGCTGGAAACTCCATCTTTCTCACTTGACGAACTGTCCAGCTTGGAGGTGATTTTTGTGTTCCTCAGGATGGATTTCCCCTTTGATTTTTGACAATGTAACCAGTATAAATAGAAGCAATCTGTTAACTGCAAACACAAGCAGAGACCACAAGTTTCTGGACTAAAGATAACCCACCCAGGAGTGCTTTCAGATGCTCCACATCAATCAAGGCCTCACGTTCTATTTTCTTCCCCTCTCTTGGTCTCATTTATCTTTTTTTTTTTTTTTTTTAAGTATTTGGCACAAAAACCCCAGGCCTGGAGCTGGAGTTGTAATTTCAAGCAGTTGATCTAAAGTTCAGACTACTCTCTGAAGGGCTTCTTGGTGTTGCATTTACTGAAATATATACAGTTGCATGAAAGGAAGGAGAATGTTTGACCAAGAGGGAGCTGGGCTTTGGGAGAAGGTGAAAGGAGAAATGTTACTCAGGGTTCTCCAGAGAAACAGAGCCAGCAGGATTTATCTACGCCTAGATCGCCATCTGTCTTTATTTATATATGTATGTAGGGACTTCCTGGGTGGCTCAGTGGTAAAGAATCTACCTGCCAAGCAGGAGACAAGGGTTTGAGCCCTGGGTTGGGAAGATCCCCTGGAGAAGGAAATGGCAACCCACTCCAGGATTCTTGCCTGGGAAGTCCCATGAACAGAGGAGCCTGGCAGGCTATATAGTCTGTGGGGTCGCAAAGGGTCAGAACATAACTTAGCAACTGAACAACAGTAACACATGCAGATAGATTTATACACATCTTTTTAACAGGAGAGATTTATTGTTTACAAAAATGACTCGTGCATTATGAAGGCAGGCGAGTCCCAAGAGAGCTGGTAAGTTGCAGTCCCAGGGGAGCTGATGGTGGAGTTCCAAGGTGAGTGCAAAGGTCTGCAAACCCAGAGAGCTGGCGGGGTATTTCCATTCTCAAGACTGGCAGACTGAAAATCCAGGAAGAGGCAGTGTTTCCGTGTGTCTGAAGCTGAAAAAAGCTGATGTCCCAGTTGGAAGGTAGGCAGGCGTTCTTGCCTTTTCAGGGGATGGCCCACCTTTTTGTTCTATTTCAGGCCTTCAGCTGATGGCACAAGGCTCGCCCACATCAAGGAGGGGCAATCTGCTTTTCCTAGTCTATCAGTTGAAAAGCTAATCTCATCCCCCAAACATTCTCATAGAAATACCCAGAAAATTGTTGGGCCACATAGCTGAGCCTGCAGGAGCCCAGTCAAGCTGAAACTTAAAATAACCATCACAGAGGTTATGTGAAATTAGGCCCCAGAGAAGGTGCTCTGTGTCTTGTTTACCTGAAATGCCTTGGAGATCAGAACCAATGGCAGGATGAATGGGGGATATTGTTTTCTGTCTCATGAGATATAAGTAAGCGAGCAATCATGCCACCCACCTCACGCCTCTACGCCCGCCGGAAATGTCAGAGCCCTTCGATCATGAAGGATTGATTTGTTTTATGAAGGAAGTTTATAGACCATTTGTTCTTATGGTCTGAGGGTTCCAGGACCGGGTAGAAATGGGTTGAAAGGGAAGGCAGGGAACAAGGAAGGAGTCTTGTGTCTTTGTTGACGGGCATCGCTGTCTGCATCGCTGTTGGTCTACTGTGCGATGCTGCAGCTGCTTTGAATTCACTGGGCAATGCCCAGATAACACAGCGACCACCCCTGAGGCACCCCAGGCCATGAAGATGAAGGCTGGTTCTCCTGGGGAGCCACCCAGCTGGAGCTGTGTAAAGGCTTGCCCCCTGAGAGGTGTTGCCAGGAGCAAAGCCCTAGTCTGCCACCGCTAGCGATTTTGCCTCCCCGCTCTCTCTCTGTCCCTTCCCAGCCTCTCGATATTCATCTTTAGGGGCAGGCCGGCGTGCCTGTTCAACTTGAAGAGGAATTCCCCTAGCTGAGCCTGGCTTAGCTGCCAGTTATCTTTAAATGCAGCCCCTGAAGCACAGGAGTCTATTGACTCCCCTTGGGGCAAGGAAGTCCATAACTCAAGCTCTCAAAGACTCAAAAATTTACAAAAAAAGGCATGTCAGTGAGGGCAGGGACTGGGGAAGTGGGAGTGAGGAAAAAAGAGCAAACAACTTCAAATTCCTTTCTGAAATTACAAAGGTGGAGACTCACAATAATAATTATTATTGTGCAAATGTTATTAATTCTCAGTTTTAGCCTATTAAATCTCCCATGTAGCAGACATAATACTCAGCGCTTTTATATGTTCTTCATTGAACCCCCCATGACTTTGTGAGGCAGAGGTTTCCTTCGTATTACAGATTAGGCCAAGGAGAGAAGGGGCACTTTTCACTCCAGGAGCTGTGCAGTTTACTTCAGATATCTTTTTATTAAAATCTTACAGCCCCATAACCTATGTCAGATTTTTGTATTTACTTTACAGATGAGACAACTAAGGCAGCAGTCTTGTTTAGAAATAATGCACAAAGCTTAGCACTGTCAAGTTGGTGAACGTGAGGAAGGAAGGATCCTACAGATGGTGTTTGAAATCCAAGGCCAGAGCCCCAGCCCTTGGGGAAGTCAGCTCTAGGCAAAGGTACCCCAGATCATCCACTCTCCTGCCCGGTATTCTTCTGGAAGTTTCTCTAAATCAATTGTCTTGATACCTTTCAATGTGAGCTCTCAGGCCTGTGGGGGTCTTAGTGCTGTGCTTAGTCACCCAGTCATGTCCGACTCTTTTCGACCCCATGGACTGTGTAGCCTGCCAGTCTTCTCTGTTCATGGAGATTCTCCAAGCAAGAATACTAGAGTGGATTTGCATGCCCTTCTCCAATATCCCATGAAATTAGAAGACACTTACTCCTTGGAAGAAAAGTTATGACCAATCTAGATAGTATATTCAAAAGCAGAGACGTTACTTTGCCCACTAAGGTCCATCTAGTCAAGGCTGTGGTTTTTCCTGTGGTCATGTATGGATGTGAGAGTTGGACTGTGAAGAAGGCTGAGCGCTGAAGAATTGATGCTTTTGAACTGTGGTGTTGGAGAAGACTCTTGAGAGCTCCTTGGACTGCAAGGAGATCCAACCAGTCCATTCTAAAGAAGATCAGCCCTGGGTGTTCTTTGGAAGGACTGATGCTAAAGCTGAAACTCTAGTACTTTGGCCACCTCATGTGAAGAGTTGACTCATTGGAAAAGACTCTGATGCTGGGAGGGATTGGGGGCAAGAGGAGAAGGGGACGACCAAGGATGACGTGGCTGGATGGCATCACAGACTCTATGGACGTGAGTTTGAGTGAACTCCGAGAGATGGTGATGGACAGGGAGGCCTGGCGTGCTGCAATTCATGGGGTCGCAAGAGTCGGACACGACTGAGCGACTGAACTGAACTGAACTCTCCAATATCCCAAAGACATGGTACTAGCTACCACTGGGAGGCAAATGACGCTAAATGAGAATTCTCAGAGTTCTCGCTCTGTCTACTGGACTGCTCTGCTCTCCCTATGGTGTTGCAATGAGAACACGAAAACAAACAAACAAACAAACTTGTGTAACTTCTTTCCATCATCACCAAATGCTATTTATGGAGTATCTCAGTGGATGTGCCAGTTGCCATGGACAGTCATGATACCGGCAGATGGACAAATTCATAACACGCGCTTGATGCGGGGGCCTCTGGGTGCCTGGCTGCAAAGCTCCACGTTTAAAAATCACAAGTATTTAGGAATTCCTTTCCTGATTCACCAGGCTGAGCCATCAGTCACCTACCAAGCCCAAAGGTGGACGGAACCGAGCATCTCCCCCATCCCTCCCCACTCAGGTCCAAAGCCAAACCCTGGGCTGTTTGTTTCTCCAAAACCACAGCTTTGGCTTTTCCAGCAATGACAGGAAAAGGTGCCCCGCTCCCCTCCTCCTCCACTCCATCCCCTTCTTCAGTTATACCAAGGGTTTCAATTATCCTGGAAGCCGGGGCTCTGATGTGTTGGGAGAAGCCTGTTTCAGAAAAACGCATTCCCCAGCCCCAGTGTCCTGGAAGGATTTTCCTTCTCCGGAGCCACTGGGGTACGACTGTGAGCAAAGGAACCTCTCTGGAGGTGGCTCGTTTCTCCCCTTTCATGGCCAGCTTGCCAGGGAGGAGCAGGATCCCAGTGCGAAGAGTCTGAGCTACCTGTAGTCAGGAAGCACAAGGAACTTGACGTTTCCTCTTGGTGCTGGAAGTCCCTGAACATGGATGTGCAGGGAGCCTGCTTCACCGGGCTGTCCCCTCACACGAGTCCCGTCCTGCCAGTGAGTGTGCTGCTTTCTGGGGAGGCGGAGGTGGGGACGGGGGCGGGGGTGGGGTGCATCTTGTCAAAAGAAGACTTTTCTTTTTTTCCCACTTCTTATCCATAGTATAAACTCCTTAAGGGGAACATCAAATACTTTATCCATTTTTAAGAAGAGTAATCAAGAACTAAGCATGAAAGATGTGAATGGAAAGAAACCATGAACTAGAGGAAACACTCATTTATCAAACACAGGACTGAACTTGAGTGTACACCTACAAGAGATTTGCTTAACTAGTCACAACTCAGCACTGGGCAAATAGAAAGCTTTTTTTTCTTTAATTTTCCAAGTAAGTGATATCAGCTTTGCTTCTCAAGCCCCATTATTACGGGTTGCTGTTCAGCTGCTAAGTCATGTTCAACTCTTCAACCCCATGGACTGCAGCATGCCAGACTTCCATGTCCTTCACTGTCTCCGGGAATTTGCTCAAACTCATGTCCATTGAGTCAGTGATACTATCTTATGCTCTGTCGCCCTCTTCTCCTCCTGCCCTCAGTCTTTCCCAGCTTCAGGGTCTTTTTCAATGAGTCGGCGCTTTGCATCAGGTGGCCATAGTATTGGAGCATCAGCTTCAGCATCAGTCCTTCCAAGGAATATTCAGGATTGATTTCCTTTAGGGTTGACTGGTTTGATCTCCTTGCAGTCCAAGGAACTCTCAAGAGTCTTCTCAAGTACCACAGTTCAAAAGCATCAGTTCTTTGGTGCTCAGCCTTCTTTATGGCCCAACTCTCACATCTGAACATGACTACTAGAAAAACCATAGCTTTGACTAGATGGACCTTTGTCAGCAAAGTGATGACTCTGCTTTTGAATATGCTGTCTAGGTTTGTCATAGCTTTTCTTCCAAGGAGCAAGTATCTTTTTAATTTAATGCTGCAGTCACCATCCACAGTGATTTTGGAGACCAAGAAAGCAAAGTCTGTCAGGCAGGTCAGGAAATATGGGACGTTTCCCTATTAAATGTATAGCAGTCTCTTCCTATGAACTTCAGACCCATGCAGTCTCTTCTGGTGAAATCAGCCACTTTTTTTCATGGTGATTCAGCATGCTCATGGTTGTTCAGTTCAAAGATGAACTCCTTACTGTGGTAGCCAGCCTTCAAGATAGTCCCCAAGGACCCTCACTTCCTGGTGTTCACACCCTGGTGTAGCCTCCTTCCACACTGCACCAGCGTGGTTCTCTGTGACCAGTGGGAATATGGTGGGAGTCCTGGTGTGACTTCTGAAGCAAAGTCACTTAAAACACGGCCCCTACCACCTTGGTGTTTTGGATCTCTCTCTCTCTCTCTCTGGAGGGCAGCCGGCTGCCACATTATGAAGATGCCCAAGCAGCCCAGGAAACCCTGGTTTCCTGTCAACAGCCAACATGAACTTTCCAGACAGGTGAGTGAGCCATCGTGCAAAGGGTCCTGCAACCCCCATCAAGCCCCCAGATAACAGTCACTCTGCTGACTTGACTCATCTTGATCTTGACTGCAGCTGCGTGAGGGACCCCAAGGCTGAACCATCCAGCGAAACCATACTCCAGTTCCTGACTCAAAGTAGAAACTGTGAGGTCATAAAATTTTATAGTTTTTAAGCCTTGAAATAATAAAGATTGATTGTTTATTAAGCCTCTAAATTTTGGAGTCATTTGTTACACAAGAACAGGTAGCTAATATACCATCTGGGCTTTTCCTGCTTCTTTTTTTTCCCTGAAGTCTGGTGTAATGTGATCTTGGTGGTCAAGGAGAGGGTCCTGTGTGGCACCCTCAGCATCCTCCATGTCTCTTTGTTGATCCAGGTAGGGAGAGGGTACTCATCTGATCTAGTCTCTGCTGATGAAGATTCTGTAAGTGATGTTTGTGGTCTGTTCTCTTGGCTCAGGCAGGACAGTTGTTCTCTGTGATTTGTTCAGCTCATTTAGGTCCTGCCAGCATGGCACACCCTTCCCTGGGGTCAGCTTACCCTTCCTGGTCAATCTCTGCCCTGGACATTCTGCCCTGTAGCACTAGGGACTACTGGTCACCTTGCTCTGCTGACAGGAGCCTTCCTGGCAGCTTGTCAGGCAACTCCTGTGGCCACCTTTCTTGTTCTGGATCCTTCCATGACACAGGGGTGCCGAGAAAGGCTCAGGAGCGCCACCTCAGGCTTCCGCCCTAACAGCACCACCCTGTCTTTGTCCCTGTTGTGGAGCAGGTTCTTGTCTCCCCAGGCTTATCCCACAGGAGAGGCCCTCCTGGAGTTCCAAAGATGGAGTGGGAGCTAGGCCCTCCAGTTCGGATTCCCCACAGGCTCCAACTGGCTGGTGGGGCAAGACTCGCCTCCCTGGTCGTTCACTCTGGGACCTCTACCTCTGCTCTCCCTGAGCTCCACTGGGGGGTCAGACAGGCTTTCCATTTCTGTCCAGAAATTTTCTGCCACGCCTGCCTCCTTCCCTGGGGCAGTACAGCCCCTCGCCTGGATGTCACAGGCAGGAATAGCATCTCCTTCCCATGGAAGAAGCCTGGTATGCCTGCCCAATTATCTCCAGGCTTGGAAGCTGTGGAGCAGGGAGGAACTAGGCTACTTAAGATGAAAATGTATGGATTTCAATTCAGTTCCGTTCAGTCGCTCAGTCATGTCTGACTCTTTGTGACCCCATGGACTGCAGCACACCAGGCTTCTCTGTCCATCACCAACTCCTGGAGTTTACCCAAACTCATATCCATTGAGTTGGTGATGCCATCCAACCATCTCATCCTCTGTCACCTCCTTCTTCTCCAGCCTTCAATCTTTCCCAGCATCAGAGTCTTTTCCAATGAGTCAACTCTTCACATCAGGTGGCCAAAGTATTGGTGTTTCAGCTTCAACATCAGTCCTTCCAATGAACATTCAGGACTGATCTCCTTTAGGATGGACTGGTTGGATCTCCTTGCAGTCCAAGGGACTCTCAAGAGTATTCTCCAATGCCACAGTTCAAAAGCATCAATTCTTCGGCGCTCAGCTTTAATATGCTCAAATTATTGTCCTCGTTATCCATTAATTTTGATTCAATTGTAAAATATAAACCCTTCTCACCTCAATAAACAAATTCTACAGGCTTCCCAGATGACGCTACTGGTAAAGAACCTACCTGCCAATGCAAGAGACATAAGAGAACTGGGTTCGATCCCTGGATAGGGAAGACCCCCAAGAGAAGGGAATTGCAACCCACCCCAGTATTCTTGCCTGGAAAATCCCATGGAGAGAGGAGCTTGACAAGCTACAGTCCATAGAGTTGCAAAGAGTTGGACACAACTGAAGTGACTTAGCATGCATGCAAATTCCACACCCACACCCACACATACACACACACACACACACGGAGCCAGTTTAAACTGGAATGATACTAACACATTTCCTTTAACAAGTTTGTCCAAAAGAACAAAATCCAGAATCAAATCAGACTGGTGCGGGGACAAATAGAGTCAGGATGCCTATGGCTTATGGCAGAGGGAGACACTTCTGCTGCTTTGTTTCACCCAGTGTGTTCCAAAGTGTTAACTGCAACCGCCTGTTTTTTTTTTTTTTAAATTTCACTGGTTTATGTATGTAGCACTGTTATTATTATTATTTTTTTTTTCATGGCACACACTTCAGGAAATGCTCCCCTAGAGTCCTCTGCTTGGGCTTCCCTGGTGGTCCAGTGGTTGAGAATCCCCCTGCTACTGCAGGAGACACGGGTTCCATCTCTGGCCCAGAAAGATCCTGCATACCACAGGGCCCCTAAGCCCAAGCCCACAGCTCCTGAAGTCGGTGCCCCAGAGCCTGTGCTCGGCAGCAAGAGACGTCACCACGATGAGAAGCCCAAGGACCACAACCGGAGAGCAGGCCACGCTCAGTGCAATCGGAGAAAGCCCTCTCACAGCAAGGCTTTCAGAGAAAGACCCAGAATAGTCCCCCCTACCCCCACCGCCCCGCCCAATAGAGTCCTCTGCTCACAGGACTCACAAGAAAAACAACTGTCAATGGATTTTTGGGATCCCTAGGTTCCATCTTTTGAATGACACCATATCTGCTCCAAATTGGTTTTCCACATGTTATTCTAAATCAAGGGCTGTGAGTCAGTAACCCACAGGAGGAAATCAGCCCTGAGATGTGTCTTGATTGGTGTGGGCACAGCTGTTTCAGTTTCTGTGCATTTGAGAGCATCTAGATTCTGCCAGAATTCTCTGGTCATTTCTGTTAAGAGGCTTACAGATACTGTCAATACTATTAATATATTATGGGTACTGTGAGGAAGTCTATGCTAAGTGATGGAAAGGAGGAAGTGGCCGTTTTCTTTGGAAGGATCAAGAAAGAATTCATTAGGATAGGATACTTGAATTGAACGTGGAAACATAAGGCAGGGTTTGCCTGGAAGCAGCAGTCTGAAGCACGTGGCAGGAGAGAGCAGTGTTGTGGAAGGCAAATTTCAAAAAGATTTTAAGGAAAGGGGGAACTTCATATCTTAAAAAGTGGACATGGTTAGGGGGTTATGGATAGCTAATAGAGCCAAATATTTCAGAAAGAGAAAGTAAAATGTGCCCTGGAAAAATTCTGTTGGTTAAAGTTTATCACTGATAACCTTTGTCTGAGCAAAGCAGGTTCCATGGAGGTGGGGATGGGCCAGAACAGTAGGATGGGGAGACAGGGAGATGAAATACAGATAATTTTCTTATCATAGAAGTGAGGGATGGTTAAGTTGGTCTGAGGGTTGTGTCTGCTGAGCAGGACTCACGGAAGGGTAGGGGATGAAGGACGGACGTCAAAGGATATGAGAGACACCTGGAACCGTAGACCTTAGATCCTACACTGGTCAGGAAAGTGAGTGAAGCTATGAAGGGAAGGTTATGGCCTCAGGGAAAATCTATTTTGAGGTCCACATGTGGAAGTCTGTCCATGGTCAGCTACACTTAAATCAAACTTGGAGGACTGTTAAAGTTCATTCACACCTATTGGGGTTCATTAGAACCAATCTGAGCAAACAGAAGGAAAAACTCCATTTTCCAAGCAGGGTGTGGTTTTCTGATTTTTTGAGTGATCAAAAGGCAATCTCCTTAATCTAAGGCATGAACATCTTCCTATTTCTATTACGAGAAGCCTTTAAAAGATGTCCCTGGGAGAGTGATGTTGGAACATCCTAATTCATAAACTAACGTCACCTGTAAGCTCAGCATGAGCTGAAACTTGAGGTCCAGTTTCCTCCGGTTTCACTCACATCTGTGTGGGGCTGTGGTCCCACCAGCAGCACCTGGGATTTTTCAGGTACATTGTGCCCCCGATACCTCCAGGCTCCCTGGCTATACCTGCCTGTCCCTCACAGCCTCTCCTGTGGACCTGGGACAGTTGTCCCAGATTCCTTGCCTCGGTAATATCCCCCAGATCCCTCACAGCTGTAAACTCACGTGTGGCCAAGGTAAGGTTCAACCCACCACGGCCTCCCCTACTCTGCCTGCCACATCATGGGGGCTCTGAAGTAGAGTCCCGCAGAGAGGTATCCCCCTAACCCCAGACCCTCTCTCTTCCGGAGTCCCGGTAAGTCTGGTGTCAGACTCAGTCTGCTCCTCGCGTATTTCCTCCCTCTTTCCACACATTGTTGTTGCTATTTAGTTGCTCAGTCGCATCTGACTGTGACCCCAGGACTGTGGCCACCAGACCCCTCTGTCCATGGGATTTCCCCTGCAAGAATGCTGGAGCGGTTGCTACTTCCTTCTCAGGGCATCTCCCTGACCCAGGGATCAAACTCATGTCTCCTGCAATGCCACTCAGATTCATTGCCACTGAGCCACCAGGGAAGCCCCCTTTCCACAGATGCCCATGTACAAAGCCTCCTCCTCATGGCTTTCCCTACCCTCAGAACAATCTAATACTCAGAACAGACACCACAGTCTCACAGCATTCCAGGCTTATCCAGAAACCTCTGCTAAATTCCTAGAGAAAGTACTCTGGCTGAGCCTGTAGGGCCTTTGAAGTTGGCCATGCCCTGCTCCAGCAGCAAATCCCCTTTATGGGAAATTTCAGCAAGTGTGGGTGATTTTCCAAGTATACCTTTTCACGTCTCAGGATTTTCATTTGATTAGCCTCAAATATTCTGGTCGTCTTTGATAAAATCAATCAGAAAAAGGAACTGAGGACAGGGAAGGGCATAGACAGGTAAGAAATAAGCAGGGGTGAGAGAGGATTTTGTCACCTGTATTTTGTATTCATCTGCTGAAGTCACCAAAACAAAATACTACAGATGTGGTGTCTTACACTACAGAAATTTATTTCCTCACAGTTCTTGGGGCCAAAAGTCTGGGGTCAAGGTTGACTTCTGCTGAGGCCTCTCTCCATGGCTTGTAGATGACTGTGTTTTCCCCGTATCGTCATGTAGTATTCCCTCTCTGTGTCTGTATTCAAATCTATCCTATAAAGATACCAGTCAAATAGGATTAGGGCCCACCCATATGGCCTCATTTTACCTTAAGACTCTATTTCCAAATATAATTGTATGCTGAAGTACCGGGCATAGGACTTAAACATATTTGAAGGGGTCACAATTTAGCCCATAATATTGGCACTGGGGGAAACTACAGAAGATGAGGGCAGTGAAGCAGGGCCTTCACATGAGACTTTGAGATCTACTGGGCAGAAGGACCCTCCATGGGTCAGTGGCTGGCAAGCGTGGTGAAATGTCTGCGTTCCTCCTCCGTGGCCAAGTGCCAGTTCATCATGGGCAGAAGAGAAGGTTTATAACTCCAGGTTCAAAGGAGGGGTTTGGAAAGCTCTCTGTGGAATCATGAGCATTTATTAATTAAAGGCTTCCCAAAGATCTCTCCACCTTGATCAAACAGATGACTCTCTTTGGGACCACAGTGAGCCCTGAGGGACAGGAACTATCTGGTGGACATTACAACCCTTAGCCTGAAGATCCGAAAGACAAAGTATTTGGCCAGATACAGAACAAAAGCGCCTTCCATGGTGACAGCATCATTGGAACTCAGTGACACAAAGATTTTGAAGGGTTTGGAGTGAGTGAGGAAGCGTGAATGAGAATTTGAAAATGGTGCTTGGACTGTATTCTCATTTAAGGACTGAAAATACCAAATATAACTTTATGATTTATTGTGCTATCTTGATTGCTTTATTTTACTTTAAAAATTGTGTAAAGTGTTAATAAGTTCACTTGAAATCTTGGTGCCCTATGAAGACCTTAGTTCCAAAATGGCCCATTCTTGTGTGTAATCATAGCTGGGAAAGGGTTCTGTGGCACATTTTGAGATCTAAACCCAAGATACAGTCTTAGGGATGAGGGAGTCACAGCTTGAGATATATGGTCTCTTTCCTGGTTTATGGCTCAGCCCTTCAAATACATATATTTCATTTTAATTTTAAGATCAATGTAAAAATGTCTTTCATACACATTGAGTACTTTGCAGGGGTAGACTACATTATTACTATTAGTAGTAGTGAAACATTAGTAATAAATGCACTTATCACGGCCCTGATGCACCAATCCGGTGCTCACTCATCACTCATTCACTCAATATATTTTTATTAAGTACCTTCTATGTATTAAGTCTTGTATCCTCAGCTCTGACCACAAGGGACAGGCCCCTCCCCTCAGGGATTTAAAGAGTTATGATATCACCCTGTTAAGTGCCAGCGTGATATAATAGGGAGGACCTGGGGGGAGGGACCGGAGAGCAGAATGAGAAGCGATGGAAACAAAGCAGAGCCAGAATGCCGCTGGGGAAGCCCCAGAGTGATTTCATGCATCGGAGTGAGAGGTCCCAGTTCCCCTTCTAAAGCGGTCATCTGGACAGCTGTGCTCACAGGTCAGCCCTGAGCAGAGCGCTGAGAGAGGAGGCTGTAGCCGTGCAGGTGCGAGGCGATGACATCGGAAATGGAGTGGCGGTGGCGGTGGTGGTGGGTTTGAGGAGGGGACATCCGAGAGAGAAGACTGGGTGTGGTGCCAACCTGAGCCCAACGCTCAAGTCAGGAAGGGCTCCCCTAAAGGCATGGGCTCACCCTGAATGGGGGAAGTTCAGTTCAGGCATTGAGGGGCCTCCTCACAGTCAGGCCTTATGTTCTGAAAAGGATTCTAGAGGGAAAGCAGGCACATCTTCCCATGAGGGCACCAGGAAGGGGGCTGTAAGTCAGGCTCCAAAATCACTGCAGATGGTGACTGCAGCCATGAAATTAAAAGACGCTTAGTCCTTGGAAGAAAAGTTATGACCAACCTAGAGAGCACATTAAAAAGCAGAGACATTACTTTGCCAACAAAGGTCCGTCTAGTCAAGGCTATGGTTTTTCCTGTGGTCATGTATAGATGCGAGAGTTGGACTGTGAAGGAAGCTGAGCACCAAAGAATTGATGCTTTTGAACTGTGGTCTTAGAGAATACTCATGCGAGTCCCTTGGACTGCAAGGAGATCCAACCAGTCCATCCTAAAGGAGACCAGTCCTGGGGGTTCATTGGTAGGACTGGTGCTGAGGCTGAAACTCCAATACTTTGGCCACCTGATGTGAAGAGTTGACTCATTGGAAAAGACCCTGATGCTGGGAGGGATTAGGGGCAGGAGGAGAAGGGGACGACAGAGGATGAGATGGCTGGATGGCATCACAGACTTGATACACGTGAGTTTGGGTGAACTCTGAGAGATGGTGATGGACAGGGAGGCCTGGTGTGCTGCAATTCATGAGGTCGCAAAGAGTCAGACACGACTGAGCGACTGAACTGAACTCAACCTAAGTGGACTGAGTGCTGCCCTGTGTGGAGGCAGGAGTTGAAATGGAAAGCCTGAAGTTGTCGCTGGCGTTGATCGCAACCTGTGGGTGTTTCACGTGTTCACTGGCCGAGTTTTCTTCTCTTCCCAGTGCCTTGATGGCAGCCATTAGCCATTGGCTGCTGCTGCTGAGTTGCTTCAGTCGTGTCCGACTCTGTGCAACCCCATAGAGGGCAGCCCACCAGGTTCCGCTATCCCTGGGATTCTCCAGACAAGAACACTGGCGTGGATTGCCATTTCCTTCTCCACATTAACCCTTGGAGGCCACTTATATTTACATTTATACAGTTAAATTTAAAATTTAGTTCTTTAGTCACACAAGCCACGTTTCACATCCTTGATTGCCACATGTGGATAATGTCTCCCTCATTGGTTAGTGTGGCTGCAGAACATTTCCATCGTCATAGAAAGTTCTGTTGGGCCATCTAGCTATAGAGGGTTCTCACTCTCTTGGATGAAATTTCCCTGGGAAAAAAATCTCATTTCTCTGTGTGTTCAGTTGCTGTAAAATGAGGCAATCAATATTAGGATATTTTGCTCCATCATTTTTTTTTTTTTGGTTACTCATGATATGAAAATGAAACTGTTAATGCCAGCTCCATCTTGCTAGATCTCTGTTGCTTATTCTTTCATTTTGGGGGCTGATATGGTCTGAATGTTTGTGTCCTTCCCAAATTCATATGTTGAAATCCTAACCCCTAAGGTGATGCTGGTAAGAAGGAGGGGCTTTAGGTGATTAGGGCATGAGGGTGGAACCCTCTTGAGTGGGATCAGTGCCTTTATGAAAGAGATTCCAGAGGGCAGCCTCACCACTTCCACTGTATAAGCACACAGCAAAAAGCGGCCATCTATGAACCAGGAAGTAGGTGCTCCCCAGGCACCAAGTCTGCCAGTACCTGATCTTGAACTTCCCACCCTCTAGAACTGTGAGAAATGAATGCTTGTGGTTTATAAGCCACCTAATCTGCGGTATTCTTGTTACTGCAGCCTGAATGGACTTGGGGTGTCCTGCCTGCTCTCTTAGACCCATCTTTGACCTTCCCTAGTACTTGGCTTGCCCTCATCTGGGGTCATCCTCACGGGATGTCGACCCTGGTTCTCTCTACCTTATGTCTCGCAGCCACAGTGAACCTTATTCACTGCCAGGCCAAGTACCAGCCTTTGACCCACCTGGGGCTTGGCCATGGGCTCTTCTGGCTAAGTTCAGCAGGCATATCTTCCAGAAGAGGCTGTGATCCAGGAAGCAGAGTGCCAGGACTGAGAATCAGAATCACATGCTCTGTGCTCAGTCTCCAGAGAGACTAGCTGGGTTTCTTAAAGGTGCGTGTTGATGCTCTCTTTGCAGGCAGTGACCCATCAAAGACAATGGCTGAGGAACAAGTGTCATTCTCTGGGCAGTGAAGGAGTTAGGGGCCTCAGAAGAGAAACAATAAATTAAAGAAAAAGTGCAAGAATGTCGTGCTTTCCCTGTACTTCAGAGAGCAGGTTTCATATATATTTCAACACCCGGCATGCTCAAGAATGGAACAGACATGCACGTGCCTGCAAAACCAAAACACAGCTGGTGGTCTAATTTTAGGCCCCTGAGCATTGGCAGTGTCCCTCTCTCCAGTGAGCACTGTCTGATCTCCCAGCATCTATGCCAAGAGCTAGACTCAGCTGAGCTCCATGACAGTCTTGTGTGCAAGCAGAAAGGTGGGCGCTTCCCCAGGTTTCCCAGGCGGGAATGAGAGGACTCAGGGGTGACCCATTAGGACCAGAGGATGGGGAGGTCCTGCTCACTGGTTCCCTCCTAGGCCTCAACTTGTTTGGGGAACCTTGAACAGAAGCACTTTGAAAGAGGGTCTTGGAAAGAAAAATATAGTCATACAGGGTCATCTGGTGGGCTGAGTAGGGGCATTCAGGAATTGAATATCTACCTGGAATAATGGTTCCATGGAACATTATTCTGCATCTTGCCAGGAATGATCACAGAAATGAGGGTCCTGGCTGACAGAAGCTTCTAGAAACCATGCTGCTTGGGTCTGAATCTGGTTCTAGCCTCCTTGGTGGCTCTGATGGTAAAGAATCTGCCTGCAATGCAGGAGACCCATGTTCGATACCTGGGTCAGTAAGATCCAGTATTCTTGCCTGGAGAATGGCATGGACAGAGGGAGCCTGGCAGTCTGTATAGTCCATGGGGTCGCAAAGAGCCAGACATCACCTAGTGCCTAACCCATACTGTCATTTAGTTGTTACGTGACTTTGGCTGAGTTACCTAAACTCTCTGCTTCAGTGTCCTCATCTGTAAAATGATGCTACTTTACCTCACGATGTCACCCTCCAGGACTGGTGTGAAGGGTGAGGGAGAGGATGCGTGTAAAGCTGGAATGGTGTCTGCATACAGCACGCGCTTAGCAGTTGTTAGCTATTATAATTAGCTGATTATTTTGGTTTGGAGTAGTTAGAATGAATAATATAACGAGACGGCAGAAGGTAAAATGTGTCTGCCTGGACTCAAAGCCCACTAACCAGCTCTGTGAACCTGGGCAAGTTAGTTAAGCTCTTTGTGTCCTAGCATTTTCATGGATAAAATGAAGATAATAATATGACATATTAATAGCATCTTTTCCGGATGATAGTTGTGAGGATTAAAGGAGCTGTTACATGGGAAACGCTCAGAAGAATACCTGGTGTTACAGAGTAAGAACTTGAGAGGAGCCAGCTACTATTATTATCATGATTATTGTTATTGCTGTTATCACTGTATAATTATTGTTTGGCTTCTCACTTTTCAAAGGCAAGGAATGTGGGAAAGTTCACTGAAGGTTGAGATGAGACCAGACCTCATTTACTGTGGCTTTGAAGGATCAAAGTAGGATCTTAAGGCACTGTTTCAGTTAACCAGCAAATGTCTTTAGAACATGTACAATGTGTCCAGACATGGCTGTTGTAAATGTCTGATGGCATCATGCTGGCGAATTCCTTGGTCTCGACGGCTCAGACGTTACTGCCGACGCAGAGGTCAGTCTGGGCCTGTCTGGTCTGGTAAGCCAGGCGTTCCCAAGGCTGCAAGTATCGTGGCACCTCTAAAACATTGCCAAGTCTCAGAGCCAGGAGGAAGGCCTTGAGCCTGTCTAAGACTGAGGAGTGAATAGCACTGAGCTGTGTCCAACTCTTTGTGACCCCATGGACTGTGTGTTCCATGGAATTCTTAAAGCCAGAATACTGGATTGGGTAACCTTTCCCTTCAAGGGATTGTCCCAACCCAGGGATCAAACCCAGGTCTCCCGCATTGTAGGCGGATTCTTTACCAGCTGAGCCACAGAGCTGAGGAGGCAATTCGTAAGTCAGGACATCCGGTGTAAGTCAGCCATCTTCACTTTGGCTCCGTGAAGAAGTGAAAGCCAAAATCGTGTGTGTGGACTCCGAGGGGCCCTTGTCTGCTGCTCGCTGCTCTGTCCCACAAGCATGCCTTCCTTCTTCTCTTCTCTCTGGGGTCAGTGCTCCCGGTGGGGAGGACCTCCAACCTGGCTCCATCACCTGGACAGACGACGACCAAGGTGGAGGAGGGTGGAAAGGGCGCCTTGCCAGGGAAACAGTAGGAATGAATAGGGATGCTGAGGCTTCAGATGGAGACGGGATCCTGGAGAACTCTGTCCTCCATCTGTCTTCAGAATTCTGGTTTCAGAATTCAGTCTCCCTTCCCAGTGAAGCCAGCCTCACTTTCTAGGACCCGCAGAGTCTTCACCTTTCCAAGACCTGCGAGCCTGCACTCAAATGAACCCCCACTGGACAGCCAGGAAGTGGTCGCCAGGCTTGGAGACCACTAACGAGTCCCAAGACCATCGTCCACAGGAGTTAGGGAAAGCCAGGGCATGGGTTTAAGTTCTCCCTTTCTGACTCAGAGTGGGAAAGGAAGGCCACATCTCAGGCTCAGGAATGACCCAGAAATAGCATTCCTCTCACTCTTTTTCTCCATTAGTTGCTTTCAATTTAAGTCAATTAGACAGAAAATGAGATCACAAAACCCACAGCTGAACATGCCTGGGTTTCTTATTTATCAATTTATTTATTTGCCCTTTTTTTTTTTTCCCCTCTTTCTCTCCCCAGTACCTTGTTCTTGAAACTTGTCTGGTTCAACATTTCACTGGCTTGGTTAAGTATCTTGTAAGGAAATCATTTATAATAAAGCTGGTATGCTTGGGTTTATCATTTCTAAGTGTGGGTCAGGGTTTAGTTCGCTGTGTTAAACTCTCCATGCTGCATGTGATTTGTCAAGCTTTGTCAGGAACAAAAAGTTCCGGGATGTGCAAAGCAGGACTGCTTGGTTTCCATGGAGATACTGCTAGTTAGGCTATGGAAATCCTGAAAAGGCCAGAGGATGAGTGACAATACAAGGATTTAGCGGCTGATCTGAAGAGCCAGACTGAATTAATGAGATTTTTCACAGAGCGTTATTAACAAGGCTAGCGCCGGATGGCTCTTAGGCCCTCGTTTTCTCAGCTGCAGTCTTGAAAAACAGACATGGAAGATTTAATTGCTGTTTTTTAAACCCTTTAAGATTATTTTAACCTATAACATTTTAAGGTGGTAATAAAAAACGGGGTTCTTTCCTAGGCCCCCCCATCACTCAGTTACTGTTATTACTATGTTTTGGTGGCAGTTACCCTTTATCTGCATGGAGATGGGAATTCAATAGTACTTATTATATTGAGCAGTTAATTCCCACATACTGTGAACACATTACTGTTCAAAGTAGGTTATCTGGAGTTCCACTTAGAGCCGAGGGAGAGATAGCATGTCACTGGCTCTATATCTCCTAGGGCTGTGTTAATTATTTATTATAGGCTGCTGATGGCAACTGGCAACTCTGGCAGGTCATCATTTGTACACATATCTATCCAGTGCTCTAGCTTTTCGGAGTTTGGGTGAGGATCTCTGAAATCGAGCAAGTTGTGTGCTTTTCCAGTTAATTCCACGTGCTACTGCTGGAGCAGCTAACACCAAAAGGAAAGCTGCTCAGAAAGGACACGTCTCGCCATCAGCAGGTAGCAGTTTCCTCCAAAGTTTGGGAACCGTGCTGTCAAAAGGCCTTCTCCCATTTTCTCTGCAAAGATGATGCCAGAACTCCTAATTCCTGCTGCTCTATTTATTTGGTTTTTTTCTCCCTTGGCAGTCAGGAACCAGGCTCTGATCAGGGAAATTTTGGATGTGATTAGCCTGGCCTCCTTCTCATTCCCAGTGTAGTCCCTGCACAAACCATCCATACAATGTCAGCACCTTCCCCTCCTGAAGTCGGCCAGCATGGGGTAGGGCCAGCGGCAGGCCAGCGCTGCTCTTCCTCACTGGTTTGCAGAAGGGCACATGGCCATATGGTTCCGGGAGATGTAAACCCATAATGTTACTGCTGAGTAATCCACAACAGAAGCACATGCAGCCGCGTTCCCTGGATTCCTGTACAGTAGACTAATCCACTTAATCTCACTGTTAGCTTCCCCGGGCGGGAATTTCACAGTCTCTTTTGATTTAGTGGTTTGTAAAATCTCTGATTAAGTGCCTGTGCCCTCCCGTTATTATCTGTCTATTCCCTACATGAGTTGGGAGGAAGAAACCAGGGAAGTTGAAATAGGGGTCAAAATGCCCTCATCCTTCCCTATTGGGTTTTTCTTTATTGTTGTTATTTTTAAAATTTAAGTGGTTTTGTGTGTGTGTGTTACTGCTGGTGACAGCATTTTTTTTTTTTTTTAAGTTTTTACATCTGCCCCTTTAGCTGGACATCGGCACAGGGTCCTCCCAGCTAAACTGACCTTAAATTGATCTCTGTTGAGGACTTGTATGTTATCAGGTCTACTCATGGTCTAAGAGTCCACTGCTCTGTGTGTCTTTAAAAGTGGTAGGAGCAAGGGTGATGGGATCAGAAAGACTTGACTTTGAGACTTGGTTCTGTCATTTGCTAGCTGTGGGGTTGTGGGCAAGTCACCTAACCTCTCTGGTCTCGATTTCCTCATCTGACAGTGATGATTAAGTGCCATAGCGTGTGTAAAGCACCTAGGAGCTGACACATAGTTCTCAATAAATTATGACAGTAGTAGCTATCATTCATTTGAGGGGACGTCGTTTTGCACAACATTGCTTTCTTTTGGGACGTCCTGTTAAGCCCTTAGCTGTGTGTTTTTCTGGCATCTCCTCTTAGATTAAGCTTGCAGAATTTAAAAGCCCAGGTTTTTCATGCACTTCATAATTGCTAATTGCATTCAGTTTGAACTATTGTCCACCTGATTCTCTGCCCCTTAAAAATGCTGATACAAATATTTGGGGAAATTTGCCTTGAACAGTATAATTTACAGAAATAATAGATATTCGGTTGAAAATCTGCCAGTTATATTGAAGTTCTTGCTTAAGTTTTAAATTAAGTAGCAAACTAGTTGAATTTGTGTCCATCCATAAAGAGAAATTCAAATTGAAAAAAAATAATTCAGGGGTTTTTGATGTTTATTATTGTTTGGTTTGGGGTTTTATTTTTTCCCCCATGGAATTCTCTTGAAGACTGTTCATACTAATGAAAACATTTTTTCTGCCTCCTCCTTCCTCAATACATTTCAGGGAAGGGGAATTTGGAGTTGTTGTTTTTTTTTTTCCATAGACGCTTCTGAGTATGAACAGTCCTATCATGATAGCTGAATTCAAACTCACTGCACTTGTACAAATAAAGCCCGAACCTCTCATCAGGCCTGGTTGGCACAGACGGTAAAAACTTCAATCTAACATCTGGGAATGGGAAAGATAGCAGTGCGTTTTGTTGTTTTTTTTTTTAATCAAATTACATGAGGGCTCCATACTCCCACCATTAGTTGGAGGAAAGTCCAGGACTGGCTAATACTGGCCTGCGGGGCTCTGGTTCCATCGCTCAGTCATTCCTTGATCTTGGCAGGTTACTAACCATTCTGTGCCTCAGTCTCCCTATCAGTAAAATGGGACTATCAGCACCTCTCTTCATAATGGAAGGTTGTTGTAGAAGATTAAATGAATCTTACACTTACATGTACACGTGCTTAAAGCAATGCCTGTTTCATATCAAACGTTTAGAAGGTGTCAGTTTGATCATAACGTTGATGATTATTATTATAAATTGAGAAACTTATGTGCTAGCAGCAAAATGGGACAGTGGCATGATCCTTAGTCTATATAAACGGCCATCCCTACCAGTTCACCCTTTGGGCTCCTTGATGTGCTCTCTAGTGTCGTTCCTCTGCCACCTGTTGGGCACCTGGGTGTGCTCTGGGCAGGTTACAGAGTGGCCGCCAAAGCTGAACTCAGTGTTGGAGGACCCTCATCTGGAGCTGGGCTCCAAGATCCATTCCCGGAAATCCACAGCCATCCCCACGAGAGGACTAGCTGCTTTCCCATTGTGGGATGGGGATGATGTCTTGTCTACAAGTCCAACTACTCAGTTTCAGAGTCTCTTTCTCTGTCTCCTTGTCCCTGTCTCTCGATCAATGGACCCATGTCCTCCAATAATTTGGCCACTTAATATGAAGAGCTGACTCTTGGAAAAGACTCTGACGCTGGGAAAGATTGAAGGCAAAAGAAGAAGAGGGCAGCAGAGGATGAGATGGTTCGACAGCATCACTGACTCAGTAAACACCAATTTAAGAAACTCCAGGAGATAGTGAAGGACAGGGAAGCCTGGAGTACCACAGTCCATGGGTCTCACAGAGTCAGACATGACTTAGCAACTGAACAACAACAACAACAACAGTAACATAGCCTCCTAGACAATCCAGTTCTGTAGGTTTAGGACCACAGTCTTAAAGCAAAATCTATTCATTCTCCCCTGGAGCAAGGGATGTTTCACCCTCAGAACAGAAAACTGCCTCAACTCACTATTCTCTCAAAGGTGTGAAATCTTCCGAGGTTGGGGTTTGAGCCAAGGAAGAGGACCTTTTGTTCCTTTGTGACTGTGTTGCGCCTGTAGCCGAAATCAAGATACACCTAATTTCTCATTCAATCTTCACCCTAGCTGGAAGGCAAGTTTTGGAAAGCCTGTGCTTGGCACTTTGACCCCTTTAGAGTCTGAGCCAGCAGTGTTCTAGAAGCTGAGCTGAGGGAAGGGCACCTCTTGGTTGAGCTGAGACACTAAGGACTTCAGAGAGATGCTTGAGGCAGATACTTAATGGAGTTGGTGGCTCAGAACTGAGTCTTTAGACCAAAACTCATCTAGTCAGTCCAGAGCTGCTGAAGAACCATAGGAAGTCAGTGGGTTCATGGGTGTTGGGGAGCCAGTGGATGGGGGATTCTAAGAGGGAGGAGGAGAGGGAGACATATTTGGAGGTGTTTCCGGCGGGGGAGACATATTTGGAGGTATTTCCGGTCGTCAGCAGTGGCGCGCTTTTTTTTTTTTTTTTTTTTTTTTGCCAGTTCTGTGACTTGTTTCCATGCTCTTTTAGGGTGATTGTCCTCTGATGGCCGGTGACTCCTTCTTCTTATCCTATTATCTCTGGCCTGCGCATCCCAGTGTCTCAGGTCAGTTGGAGCAGCCAGACTACCCACTGGGGCTCCACAAAGAAAATCATAAGACCGCACTTCTTCATTCAGTACCCCTGCCCCAGATCTAGATTTAGAAGAAAACTAGCGTCCGTCGATCAGTTTGTATACTATGGGACACACGTAAGTGTGTTATCTAATTTAAGATCGGGTTCTGATATCAGCTCTTCCATTTCAAGCATACTTATATATGATATCCTTTATATAAAGTCCAAAATAAGAAAAACTGATCTGTGATGATTCAAGTCAGATTGGTCACCTTAGGAGGGAGGTGGTTAATAACCAGGAGTTATTAGAAAGTTCTCAGATCCTAGTAATGTTCTATATCTTTATCTAGGTAGTAAGTCCATGGATATGTTTACTTTCTACAAATTCATTCGATAAAAAAAATAGTCCAAAAGCTAATTCAGGTATTTGGCTTATGGAAATAATTTTCATGCTTGGCGAAATGGCTAAAAAGCTTGATATGACCCAACTATTTATTACATGTTCTTTTGCATGTAAGATGAAGCTAATCTGAGACAGTGGCTGGGAACTTTAAACCCAGTTGCTGTTTGTAGCTCATTGAATCTGCCCTGCTCCGCCTCCCTTGGCTGCACTCTAGGCAAGTTTTTGCTTTCATTTTGGTCCCTGGCATCCTTTTGCCTAGCCTCATTGCTCGAGGCTGTCAACCAACACTAATGAATTACAGCATGAAGGCTAGCTTAGAAGCACCATTTCTTTGTGGTACAAACGAGCAGTGAGAAGGAGCTATCTCCCCCGTCACAGATCTTCCTGGTTGAAGAAGAAACAGATATCACCAGGAGAATTTCCAGCTTTCATAGGAACCTGTTCCAGGTTATAATATCGAATCGAATCTTTGAACTTCGTGATCCAGTGGTTAAAACTCAACTCCCAGTGCAGAGGACGCAAGTTCAATCCCTGGTTGGAGACGATCCCACATGCCACGTGAGGCCATAGCAAAACTAACCTTTGGAGTGTGTGCCTTTGTTCTCGGTTCTGTTCATCTCCTTTTTGGTTTTTTTTTTTTTATCATATGTGTATGTGTTCAGTTGTGTCCAACTCTTTGTGACCTCATGGACTGTAGCCTGCCTGGCTCCTCTTTCCATAGGATTTTCTGGGCAAGAACACTGGAATGTGTTGCCATTTCCTCCTCTGAGGATCTTCTCGACCCTGGGCTCGAGCCCATGTCTCCTTTGCTTCCTGCATTGCAGGCAGATGCTTTACCGCTGAGCCACCAGGGAAGCACTTGTCCTATTCTACGTACTTTAAAAGTATGAACTTACATAATTACTTAACGACTGTATTAAAATGCAATAATTCACCTAAGTACATAACAACGGTATGAGGTAGCGTTATGGATTGAATATTTGTGTTCCCACCAAAACTTGTATTTTGAAACCCTGACTCCTAATGGGATCATGTGAAGGGGTGAGGTGTTTGGAAGTAATTAAGTTATAAGGGTGGAGCCCTCATGATAGAATTAGTGCCCTTATAAGAAGAGAGTTAAGAGCGCTTCTTGCTTCTCTCTTTCTCTGCTCTCTACCATGAGAAGACACAGTTAGAAAGCAGCTGCCTACACACCAGCAAGAGGGTATCCCCAGAACCTGACCATGTTGGCTCCCTGATCTTAGACTTCCAGCCTCCAGAACTGTGAGAAATGAGTGTCTGTTGTTTAAGCCACCCACCCTATGGTGTTTTGGTATAAGAACCCAGAGCGATAAAACAGGTAGAAACTATTCCCCATGTTGCTGGTAAGGAAACAGAGGCAGAGAGCAGTTCTGGCAAAGAACACACAGTTAGCAAGCAGGGGAGTCAGGGACTTGGCCTCTTCCTAGAGCCCTGCTCATCACACACATTGTACAAGACACAGTCGACTTCCTGCTGCCGTCTTTGCGTCTTCAGTTTCAGGAGACCCATAGCATAAGGCTTTCTCAACAGGGCCCCAGCTCTCTACCAGCGGCTGGCTGTATATCAGAGGTCAGTCCCTGGGATGGTGAGGGACCATGAGGATCATCCCTTCTTCATCTCAAGGTGATAGAGCTGGTGAGCAGAGTGGGAGATTTTGCTCATTTGTGTTAACAAAAAGCATCACAGAGAATGTAAACCTAGGTAAATCAAGGATCTGAGTAAGGATGACAAACACCGTTTTCAAAAAAAAATTAAGCACAGCTCTTCTCATCACCCAATATTCCTCCTGCTCCCACTCCGTGGCTTCCTCAGAACCGCCATTTGCTGTGCTCTCACCTGTAAACTTCATGAAGATTGATATCAGCGACAAATCCTGTCAACTTCCGTGCTGCAAAACTTAGTTGCTGTGCAAAATGGACCAAGGAAAATAAATAACCCGAGGAATGATGAAGTGTGTAAATATTGATGTGGATGCCAGGCACCGGGAGGGTGGATAAAGCAAAAAAAGAGCTAGTGAAGGCAAGTTCCCATACCCTGATGAAAAGGAGAAAAGCCTTTTCACATTGATTTTAATTCTCTCTCATTATTTTCAGAATGAGAGTGTGTGTTGCAGGATTCCAAAAAGAACAAAAAAATCATGCTAAAAAAAAGCATTTTTAAATTAGTTTAAAAATTGCTATTACAAAAACAGTACTGTATACAGAAAAAAATTTAAATACATACATAAGAAACATAGAATAATGAAGAATACCATCACCGAAATAATCCCATCACTGAAAATAGTAGCTGTGAGTATCTTTCAGGCTGTTTTCCATGCTTATGTATTCATTTCCTAATTTCTAAGGCCTAAGTTTTTCAAAGTTTGGTTATTTCTGAAATCAGATTGAATCTATGGGTACATATACTATGGCAGTGTTACCTTTTTTCCTAAAAGGCTGTTATTAAGTTAAGGTAGTTTCCTACCAATGATGACATCTTAA